>DF362676.1:0-29760 GCA_000787875.1 Solanum virginianum
TTGTACCATACACTCCGCTCTACTCTACTCGTGCCACTATAATTCTTTTTATCGGTTCTCGGACCAGTTGTTATCGTGCATATCATGTTATATTATGTATATATGTATATATGTATATTTCGAAGCAAGTTAGATACAGTGGGTCGGTAGCCCATGGACCGGCTTTGCTTAGTTTGGCGTCATAAGGAGCTGGGCTTGGGATATGTTGGCATTTTGACGCGTGAGTGCTGGGCCATGGACCGGCTTTGTTTAGTTTGGCATTATAAGGAGCTGGGCTTGGGATATGTTGGCATTTTGATGCGTGAGTGCTGGGCCTCAGTTCGCCCCGGCTCACTAGTGGGTACTGGGATGTCATTATGGTATGATACGTGAGTGCTGGGCCTCAGTTCGCCCCGGCTCACAAGTGGGTGCTGGGCCTCAGTTCGCCTTGGCTCACTAGTCGGCATGATGTCATTATGGTATGATACGTGCGTGCTGGGCCTCAGTTTGCCTCGGCTCATCTATCATATGATGTGAGTGCTGGGCCTTAGTTTGCCCCGGCTCATGAGTGAGTGCTGGGCCTCAGTTCGCCTCGGCTCACTTATGCTACATGTGGGATCTGTGTCGGAGATTTCGGGATTAAACATTCTGGTGTGAGGCAATGAGATGGTGCGAGCTTGGAGGTCGCTATCATTCCAGTCCGCTTACACCCTAATGGGACTCCTTCCCCTTCTCACCTCAACCCTCACACATACTACCCCAACCCCTTCTTTTCCTCAATTAATGCAATATGTTTCGCCTAAAAAATTTTCTCTTTTATGTTATTATTCTTTCCTCTACGCACAAAAATGAAATCCTATGACTATGTTCAGTATACTATTCTGATAACCATATATGAACCCTATGTTTATGTTTAGTTTGATACACTGATGACTCCAGGTACATCCTATGTCTATGTTCAGTTGTTATTCTGGTATTGATATGTATTTTCTGCCTTACATGCTCGATACGTCTTTCGTACTGACCCCCATTTCTTCGGAGGCTGTGTTTCATGCTCGCAGGTCCTGACGAGCAGGCTTAGGATCTCCATTGCTATTTGACGAGCTCCCCTACTCCGGAGCCACCTTGGTACATTTTGCTAATAATTGGTTATTTTAGATATTTGTTTATTTTGGGTATGACGGGTGCCCTGTCTCATCGCTTGATTCTGGTTCTGTACGTCTGTCTAGAGGTCTAGGAAACTCTGCCAAAATTTTCTCAAAATGAATAGTAACTCATGTTAGATTCTGATTTGATTATGTTGTCTGGGTGCCCCTATCGGGTATCAGTCACTGCCCCTAGATTGGGTCGTGACAAATATAGTTTGTTGTTTCTAGCTCTGGGATATAGCATGTATCACCATTCCCCGATTCAACCACTACAAGAGCTTCTGTATCTTTCCTTGAACCTTCAATACAAGCAATTTCCCCGGCATTAGCATCAAAGTTATGTGCATCTTCTATGTATTTGTCTGACACATCTACACAGAGAGGATACTTACAAATATCAGGCTCACTTTTCTTTAATTCTAGATATAAATGAACACCCATGTCATTCTTAATAATCATAGGAGAATGGTTCCCTTCGAAGATATACCTTATTTCTACATTTTCTTCATTTCATCGATATCCAGCTCTGCTGCAATGGCCGTTTTAAGACTTGCAAATGATATTGTATGCCCAACCAATATTCCATCGCTCTTGTTTCTTGAATAACAAACATTTTCTTCCCAAACTCTAGAATCCCTCAACATAATATATATAATTCATTGTGAACCACGTGAAACTTCTTTGATTTTTCTCTGTTTTTTCAACAATTTTTTTTGGTGCTTTGTTTCTAACAATGCTCTTGACGAAGAAAACCTTTACAATGTTTTCATCGGGAAAAAAGTGTGTGTACATTAATTTGCCTATTTCTACGATGAAAGAGGCCATCACTCATTTATTATTACGTACTAAAGTTTTTTTGGGTAAATAAGTCAAATCTGATATCATTAAATGAAATCCACAAGAAAGAAAGAAATTGCTGTTAAAATGATTATTCTTTCCATCACTGTTTTGAACTAAAGTACAACTTTTCCTTCTTTTAAAAAAAAGTTTAGGAAGCATTAAATGGGCTCAGCTTTTTTGATGAAAAATACAGCTTTTTAATATGTATCACTAGCTTATATAAGATTATCAAAAAGTAGATTTTTTGAAGAAATTTCTATAATTATTAGAAAGGTGGGAACAAATTGAGATTCCCCATTTAAATATAGGATTTCTATAACTTTCTCATAAGTTTTTGCTAAAATGCCAAAAGGCAATCAAATGAGAAAAAATATCAACGGGGCAAAAGCGCAAGGCTACTTACACCTTGCCCCTTGTTCTGTTAACGGGAGGGGAAGGCGCAAAGGCCACCATGCCTTACACCCTAATGGGACTCCTTCCCCTTCTCACCTCAACCCTCACACATACTACCCCAACCCCTTCTTTTCCTCAATTAATGCAATATGTTTCGCCTAAAAAATTTTCTCTTTTATGTTATTATTCTTTCCTCTTTTGACCTTTTATGTTGTTTTTTCCTACTTTAAACAAATTGATAAATAAATCACATTATAAAGGTCTCAATCTACTCTTGTTAAATAAAAAATATATAAAATGAATCATAAAATAAAAAAATAAAAATAAATGGCACGTAATTGTGAATATGATTTATAAAGTAAAATTCTTTGTTTTGTTATGTTGTACTTCTCATTTTATTATTTAAGGAAAAATATATTATAATTGTGCAAATATTATGATATGTTTAAGATTATAAGATTCGAATGTTTTATATGTATACAGAAATTATTATTTTAAACTTAAATTACAAATTTAAAAGTCTTTATTTTTTATTTTTTATTGATTTATATTATATCATATCAATTTAAATAGTAGAGCCGTTAATATGAGCTAAGCCCATTGGGTCGGCCTTGCCTAACCTGTGATTTAGCAGGGTTAGGCTACGACTTTTGGAGCCCATTTAAAAAATGAGCTTTTTAGCCCGGCCTGAATAAGCGTGCTGATATTTGGGGCTTTTGCAATATAGGTTGGGCCGGCCCGTGGACCGAATTAAAAAATAATTAAATATAAAAATAAAAATAAAAATAAAATAGAGTATTAAAAATAATAAGAGTCGAAACTCAAAATTCATTTAAATAGGGTAAACTAAAAATTAAGTTTGAAATTATCTTTTGATTTCATGAAGTGGATAAGTATGGTTGGACATCTCAAAATAGTATAGTGAACAACTAAAGATGGACGGAGGGAGTAATAGTAACACTAATACTATGTAATATTGTCCTGTTGCTATTTATTTTTATATGTTTAAATTATAATTTAATTAAAAAATTTATTAAAAAATATAAGAATAAAAATATGGGGGCCCAACAAGGCCCGTGACCCACGTACAAATAGGTTGGGCTAGCTATATTTTAGCCCATAAAAGAAGGGGCCAACCCGGCCTGGCCTGTCAAATTCCAAAGCCTGTAAGGGCTAGCCCGGATAGGATGGGCCAGCCCGTATTGACAGCTCTATTAAATAGGTGAAAAAGTAAACTCTCGTTTCAATAACTTTTGAAATTGAAAATTAAAAATTTTAAAATTGTCACGATCCAAAATTTAGGTGTGATAGAACTAGTGTAACCCAACTTGAAATCTACATGATTGTGGGACAACTAGTGTGATTGTGAAGCACACCGTCTCTCCGTATCGCAATTGCAACGCCTTTCCATGCAACTGTTAAGTTCTAAAGCTGTACCAAAAAAATAAAATAAAATCTAATGTAGTAAAACTGAGGTTTTAAAACCTAAGGCATATTCAAATCCATTAGATCCCAACCCAAATCCCTTAACAAATTTGAGATGGATATTGTGACTTGTTCAAAGTCTCTAAACTCAAAATTTTGTGCTAAATCTTGAAAAAAAGTTTCAGATGAATATTGTGAGTTGTTCCCGCTGATAGTTAAGTCGCATGGCTGTTCATTTGGATTTTGTGTATTTTTCATGCTTTTAGTCCTTCAGAACTTGAAAAATTGACTTAGGTCCAAAATGCAGATAAATGGTCTCGGATAAAATTGTTCAATCAGTTCTAGGATGGTCATTTTACACTAGAAGCATGGTCAGTTCGAGTTTTGACAACACGGTTAGCTCTAGAACATCGAGTTTAATCTAGAATGACCATTTATTTGCTCTTGAGGCTTTTAGACTTATTTGTGGGCTCTTGGTAGATTTGGCTAGAAAGAACCCTTAAGAGTGAAATTCACCTTTTGTCAAAATGACCTCAAATAGAAATTTTGACTATGTCATTGAGCCTGAAATATTAAATTTAGTAAGGTAACATTGTCCATTTGCATACAGGAGGTTTCAAATGAATTTAGAGCACCACCTTGGAGATATGAATTTGTAAAAAAATCTGATATCTTAACTTATGCTAGTGCAAGCCTATTTATCCTTCACATTTACAGGCCTATTGGCCGCATTCGCAAAGTTCAATAAGTTTGACATCCATGATCATGGGCTTGGGCCGTGTTCGTGGAGGATTGGAAATCTGTTCTTCGCAATCATAGGAGCCCCTCCACATCACGATGGATATTTTTCCTGGGTCAGTGATCGGGTTACTGTATTTGTATTGTGAAGAGTAATTGTGTTTAGTCTTTATTTAAAAGACCAGACACAACTAATTTTCTCTTGAGAGTTTCAAAAAGCAATTTCTTACTTATTTAAGTCCAATTTGAGTGATCTCAAATCCCAAATGTACAAAATTGGTAAGAATATGTAGGTGTGTGATTGAAAAGAATTGGGAGGTCTATTGTTTAGGTAAATTTTTGAAAATAACTAATCTCATGCTTTGTTTAAGCTTAAATTGTGAATTTTATTGCATTATCCATTTAAGAATTATTTTGAGCATCGAATTATATTTCATTTTAGGACACAAGTTTGGAGAACTATTTAGGATCTTTTTACATATTTAATTTTGGAATTCTCAATGTACGCCATGCATTCTCATTTTGGACTCTGAAATTGATCTATCTCTGAATTTTGTGATTATAGTGTCAAAACAATTATTATGATGTTGTGATTCTATTTTTTATACCATGACAACAATTTGAGGCTATTCGAAAGGAAAAATCTCTAACGAAGTGATCTGGAGCACGCGTGATCAGCCTTCAGGTAGGCTACCACTTCTCTTCTTTTAGACCGAGTTTGTATATGTAAATATATGTATATTTGCATGAATTTAGGGGTGGGAACTAGTTTCATGTGTTACCATTACTAGAATTTATATTTTAGGTGATCTTCGAATAAGTTTGGGTATTTGAATTGTTATCTTTGATTTCCTTTACCCTGTGATTTGTTCTTTTTAGCATTTGTACTATACTGAATCATGTTTATTGTCACGTCATAGGCATAACATGGTCAATGAGATACCTGTGGGACCCTTATTCAAGCCTCTTGGTACTCATTCATGCATATTATAGGTAACAAACATAATTTAAACGTATGCGAAAATATACAGATAGGGGCTAAGGGATTTAACATACAATAGCATAAAGACACTAAACCATAAATCTACTATACTTTTTTCCAATAGTACCTCTACACACTAGATTTTATAGGGGCTAAGATATGGCTAAATTTCACCCTCAATGAAATACAAAAATAGGAGTCCTCATGGTGTAAAACATAGAGGTAGAAGAAAGAAATAGAATTATCCCTGAAGCATGAAAACTCACCAAAGGTATTTACTATCAAGTTCGAAATCAACCATGAGTGCAAGGAGGAAGAGCGTCACCTGTACCTACATTATTAGATAATGTAGGCATAAATTATGTATCAACACTTGAAATGTACAAAGTATGTGGGATGCAATGCAATGCAAGAAAGTTGTTCATATCATAATAAGCAATATGCAATCTTATAAAGGAATAAGATCACATGTAGATATTAATGATCAATGCACTTAAACCATGAGTAAAGCAATATAAACATCATTAGGAATCATAAATATGTGGAAAGGACTACAATCGACACTAAAACCGTGTGAACTTTAATATAAAATTCCACATAACCCCCTATATTAGAAGGGAAGACTACTTGTCAAGTAGAACTTTGTCAATTTCATTCTTTAAGTTTAACTTTATGGCCTACGTGGATCCACTAGCCTAACTTAAAAAAGAAAACCTATGTTGGTAACATAGTTATGAGACTAGGAGCTTCTACTAGGGACCCCTTAGGTCGAGTCACCACCTAAAGCCTTATTCGGTGCTAAGCCAAGTTTCAATGAATAGTATACATTAAAGTAATTATTCATAGGACAATTTAAATCCATAGAGTAGCTCATGAACCTTAAGAATTCAAAATGTGAGAATTGTCCTTATCACATAGGAAATTATCATCTAGGTGAGAAAATATTTTACCAATCATTGTTTTAGTCCTAACAAGGGCTTCCATAATTACATTCATAATTTTCGTAAACATTTGGTTGAAACCCTTACCATTCTAAACATACTTCATGCGGACATAGAGTAAAACTAAGTGGGTTCAATGCACTTTAAACTTTAAATTGTGAAATACAAGGTGATAATGCTTAAATATCATGAAATTTATCAATTCGGACATTTCATAAAACAATCTGCCATGAATTTTGAAACTTAAGTTAGCTTGTCACAAAGCACCTTGTAAATCATCAACATCTCATAATGGAATATAAATTTGTACCAAAATACATCATAAGCCAGTTAATAAATCATAATACATACATTTAAAGTTATACCATAAAACCCATGATATTCCTTAACTTGATAGTAAGGCATTTAGTTGAAAATACTTGGGCTTTATGGGTGGAAGGAACCTATGAATGAAACTCTCGTACCTTAAAGGGGAATCTATGGATGAACTTTGAGGTTAGAAGAGAAAATCTTGAAGCCCTAGCTCTTCCCTTCAATGGAGCCTCGAGAGAAATTGGAATTTCGACTTAGAATATTTTTGGGGAGAATGGTTTGGAACAAAAGGGCCTTGGATAATTTAAGGATGATATCAATAGTTTTATGAGCCAAAATGATCTAGTTTAGGACTCAAAAAGCAAGAAAAAATAAAAGATGCCCTTCATTAAAAGCTGTCGAGGGAAACCACGACCCTAGTCTATGGGTTGTAGATCAATATACAGCTCGTAGAAAGGGTTTTGTTCTAGTTACACATAAAATTCAAAAACCTAGAATTTGAACCTCAATCTACAAATACCCATTTATGACCCATAGTTCCTTCTACGGGTCATAGATTCCTTTTGTACATGGGCTCCATACTTAATTAATTTCACCCGTCACTATTCAATTCCTAAGGCCAATGTATGACTTGTAATTTTGACTATGGACCATCTTATTAGAGTCATAGAATGAGATCCCGAGCCTAAAATTATACCCATCACTGATGTCTATCTATGAGCCCAGTTTACGTCTCGTAGACACCTTCATAGTCAGTAAGGAGCCTTCGTACTATTAACCCAAAGTTTCAAATTTTCACCAAGTTTGGTCCTATCCTTGAGTCCTGTCTATGACCCTAAATCCAACCACAAGCTGTAGAAGGTGCTCATACATCTCTGCACCAGAAACCCTATTTGCACTTTCTTCCATATTTAAACTCTTTTAACATACAGTGTATTACAATATCTCCTCCCTTTGGAACATTTATATTCAAACAAGATAAACGTAAGCTTGAATGCATGTTAAAATATTATTTTCATAAAATTTTCAAATCTATGCATTACTGATCATTCAAAAATAGTCCCATGGATATACATGCAAGTATTATGGGATGAAAACTTGAAATGCAAGAATTTGGGGTCTTTGAACTAGGATAACTTAATACCTTGGGTTTGAGTAGAGCTAAAATGATGGGGATATCTTTTCATCATATATGCCTTCGCTTACTATGTATCACTCTCAACTTGTTCATTCCTAAAAGACTTTGACAAATACGACTTCTTTGTTCCTTAACCTCTTCACTTGCTGATATAAAATCTCAATTTGAATCTCTTCATAGGTGAAGTTCTCCTCAATCCGCACTTCTTCTAATGACACAATGGAACATTGATTGCCCACAAACTTTCTCAATATATACACATAGAATACCAAATGAACCAATGGCAAGCTTAATTTATATACAACTTTTCCAACTCAATTCACAATCTCATAAGGTCTTTTATGCCTACAAATCAACTTCCCCCTTTTGCCAAATTAAATCACACCCTCAAACTCAAGATCCCTCTTCCTAGCAATGAAGTACGACTTTTGGTGACTTTGGGCCATCTTCAACTTTTACCTTATAAGCCTTACCTTTTCCATAGCATCCAGGACCAAATTAGGACCATCAATACCATCTCACCCACTTCAAACCAACCTATTGGGGACCTATATCATCTCCCATACAAAGGTTTAAACAGTGTTGTTTCTATACTTGAGTGACAACTATTATTGTAGACAAGCTCGATGAGCTGTAGATGATCATCTCAATTACTTTAGAATTCCAACATGTAAGCTCTTAACACATCCCCAAGAATTTAAAATGTCCTCTTGGCTTACCCATCGATTTGAGGATGAAATGCACTACTTAGTTTCACCTTGGTACCAAGTCCTTTTTGAAATGACTTCCAAGAGTGATAAGTAAATTGGGAACCTAGATCTGATATCATAGACAAGGGTAAACCATGCAACCTTATCATTTCATAAATGTACAACTTGGCACAGTCTTTGGCATTATAGGAAGTCTTGACCAATAAAAATGAGCCGACTTTGTCATTCTATCAATAATCACGCAAATGGAGTCATGTCGCTTTCTAGTACGGGGGAATTCCACTTCAAATTCCCTATTTACATCTTCCTACTTCCAATTAGGGATTTTGATTTCTTAGGCTAGGCCACCCGACCTTTGAATTTCAACCTTAACTTGTTGGTAATTAGGCAATTCTACCACAAAACTTGCTATGTCCTTTTTCATGTCATTCAACCAATATACTTCTATTAAGTGTCTATACATTTTGATGGATTCCAGATAGATGGAATATTGGGAATTATGGCCTTCACTCAAAATTAAGTCCCTTAGGCCATCCACATTAGGAACACACAATCGGCCTTGATAAAGGAACACACCATCTCCATTGTGAGAAGACATCTACCTTCTTTTCTGCAACCAACTTCTTTAATTCAAACAATATTAGGTCTAGATCTTGATTTTCTTTGACACCTACTACAAATGATGATTCAGACCCATTTTGCACATGCAAGCCACCCTCATTGGAGCCACACACACTTACACCCAAATGGGTCAACCGATAAATATCCTTCACCAAATTCCTCTTACCATCCTCAATATGAGCCACACTTCCCATGGATATATTACTAAGTGCATTTGGCACAATATTTTTCTTGCCCGAATGATATAACACACTTATGTCATAATCTTTGAGAAGTTTAAGCCATCTTTTTTGTCTCAAATTTAGGTCCCTTTGGCTAAACACATATTGTAAACTTTTGTGATTGGTGAACACATCAACATATACTTCATAAAGATAGTGTCATCATATCTTTAAGGCAAAAACCATTGCCGCTTGCTCAAGGTCATGAGTTGGGTAGTTCCTTTCATGCACTTTCAATGCCTAGAAGCATAGGCTATGACCTTACTATTTTGCATCAGGACACAACCCAAACTGATACATATGGTATAAAAATACACTATAAACCCATCCAAGCTTCTATAAACATCAAGATAGGGGCCAAAGGATTTCCTTCAAGCTTCAAGTCTCCATCTTCAAACCCATCCAAGCTTCTATAAACATCAAGATAGGGGCCAAAGTAAGCCGATCCTTCAAAGTATGAAAATTTGTCTCGAATTTATCTTAACATTAGAACTTGGCCTTTTTCTGAGTGATTTTCATCAAGGGTAAAGCAATAGATGAGAATCCCTCAGTGAACCTTTTCTATTATCTGGCCAAACCTAAGAAGCTCCTAGTGTTGAATAGAGTGAATGATCTAAGCCAATTTCTCACCACTTTCATCTTCTTTGGATCAACCATAATCATAACACCATACACTACATTCCTGAGAAAGGCTTCCTCCTTCAACCAAACCTTACACTTGCTAAACTTTTCATATAAACACTTGTCCCTTAAAGTTTGAAATAATATCCTTAAATGGTCCTTGTATTCTTCCTCACTCTTAGAGTAGACCAAGATGTCATCAATGAACACCACCATAAATATATCAAGATAAGGCTTGAAGATTCAATTTATTAAATCTATGAACACCGCTAGAGCATTTGTCAACCCAAAATATATGATTAGAAACTCGAAGTGACTATACCATATCCAAAAAGTCATATTTGGAATGTTACATTTCTTTACCCTCAATTGATGATAGTTGGACCAAAGATTAATTTTGGAAAAATGGTTAGCCCCTTGCAATTGGTAAGAGAAGTCATGTATCCTCGGAATTGGGTATTTGTTCTTTATCGTAACCATGTTCAATTATAGATAGTCGATATACATCCAAAGTGACCCATCTTTCTTACTCACAAACAACATGGGAGCATCCAGTAAAGACCTACTTGGTCTAATGAAACCCTTTTCCAATAAGTCCTTCAATTTTCCTTTTAACTCCTTTAACTTTGTTGAGTCCATATGATATGGGGAAATGGAAATAGGTTGGGTATTAGAAAGAAGATCTATATCAAAGTTTTTTTCCCTTTCAAGAGGAATACTAGATAGGCCATTAGGAAAGACATCAAGGACTCATTAACAATGGGAACAACTCAATAGAAGGGATTTCAGAAGTGATATCTCTAACCTTCACAATATGGTAAACACATTATTTAGCAATTATCTTATGGGTTTTAAGATAACAAATGAGCTGACGCTTATATACCAAGTTGCTACTCTCCTGCTCAAGAATAGGCTCATTAGGAAGTTAGAATTGAACTTACGATTTCTACAATTAATGTAGGCATATGAGCCATATAACAAGTCCATTCCAAGAATTACATCAAAATCAACCATAGCAAGTTCAACAAGATCACAAAGAATAATTTATGCAAGACCAACATGAGATAATTTCGGTAGACTCTTGTTGCTACAATCAGTTCAGCAATAGAGATATACACCAAGAAGGGTTCTAATAAGGTTCTAGGACATACATTAAACTTATTTGCAAGAAAAGGTGTAATGACAAATAAATTGGCACTCGAATCCAACAATGCATACATATCAAAATTAAACACCCTTAACATACTAGTAACAATATCAGAGTCTCCTCAACTTCTTTCCTTGCATGGATAACATAAAATCAATTTGTATGTCGACCACCACCTTTATCTTGTCCACAATCTTAAGCTTATCCACCTTATATCCCTTGGCTTTGGCGCTTAACACCACTCCTATTCTTAAATTTTTTGTATGATGATCGAATTTTCCATATTTGAAGCATGGATCAGAGTTGGCCAAATATTTCCCATTGTGGGACCTTCTATATTTCTTGCAAGCAGGACAACATTGAGCACCATTTTTGTAAAGACACCAAAACGTGCCCCAAAACGTACCTCGAAATGCCCAGAATTTTAATTTTCGTATATCTTAAAATTTGTTGACTATTTCAAAAATTCAACTTCGTATTTGTGATCAAGGGGTCAAAATTAGGTGAAGAAGAGTCTAACCTCGATTTAAGAGCAAAAGATTAGCAATTATAAATTTTTAAGTGACGAATTCCAGTGAGGTTTGCGCGTTCCCTCCGTGAAGTGCCAAGGGCGCGCTTTAGTGTAATTCCTTCTCTGCATCCTTGTTCCTATGCGGCGAGGTATATTTTTCCTAGCAGTGTATTCCTGCGTGGCCCAAAATATTTGAAGTGTTGGGCCCAAGTTTCCCAAACGTGTTTTTATCTATACTTAGCCAAATGTCACCCTTATATCATCCTAAACATTTCCCAATACTCCCCAAAACACTTAACCATACTTTCACTCCAAAATTCAAGACTCAAAACTCTCATTCAGAACTAAGGATTTCCTTCAAGCTTCAAGTCTCCATCTTCAATCTTCACCAAGAGCTTCTCCAAAGCTAAGTTATGTGGTGTTGAACCATTGGGTCCTTCTACCCATGGTGCCTAAGCCTCTTTTTTACTAATATTATATGATTTAAAGTTGATTTTACATATGGATCTTGTATATTGAGAAATTTACTGATTTTAGTTCATGAATGTATGGTTGTTTTAACATGTTTTGAGCTCTAAATATTGGATCTAATGTTGGATTTGATGAGGGGTTTTGATGTGAATGTCATAGGGGTGTTGCATGGTGTTAATTGATGGTTTTACAATAGATTTTCCTGCATGATTGTATCTCTAAATTTCATGGTCTTTTACCCCCATTTCACACCCTCAAAGTGTTTGATAAAATGTTTGGATGTGGTTTCTTGAGGAATTAAAGGTCCAAAGCATGAGATATGATATGAATGATATTATGATAATGAAATGAGATTATATATATGATTATTCCTATATGAAGTGTTGCACTAAAGAATATGATAAATCCTATATAAAGTGTTGCATTAGACCATACACAATACGGGGGGAGAAGAGCCCGGGTAACTACGTTAGGGGTTTATACTCATCAAGCATGCGAGAGATTTATACTTCATCACCATGTTGTTAAGGTGTGATTACCATCAACCATGCGAGGGGTTTATACTTTGTCACTGTGTTAGTAAGGTGTGATTACCATTAACCATGCGAGGGGTGTATACCACACAACCACCAAGGGGTTTATACCTTAAACATCTAGATTGGTCTCTTCTTCACATATGATATCCTATATGAACATAGTTTACTTGAGCATGTTTTACTTAAGCATTGAACATGCATGTTATATTGTTATATTATATCTATTGCTTAATATTATGCATTTTGATTATGATTCCTATTTATTATTGCATTGCATCCTTCATACGTAGTACATTCAAACATACTAATGCATACTCTTGCCTACATAATATCACCATGTAGGAACTGGCGTTCAAGTTGATCCTCCTCCTCCTCCACATGGCTAGACCAATTCTACTCAAAGCTAGTTGGTGAGTCCTCCACTTCGGGGACTTTAGTCTATGTTACTATTATCTATGTATTGAGATACTTTCTTATGTTCTTTTTGACTATGAGGGTGAGCCCAGTTACTTTATTTTGGCCCCCTGCTCTATCTATGTATTTAGATATGTTTGTTGAACAATTTATGTATCTAAGGTATGAGCTTTGACTCCTTGTCTCTTGATGATGTTGATATGCGAGCTACCCCTTAGTACCTTCACCCCTTCCCCACTTATTATCATTTTATGTCTTTTCATACTTCCTCGACCAATAATATGTAATGATAAGTTGAGAGGCTTGATTGGGGTTCCTTCGGGTTTCCCATTCGCCGTGTCATGTCTAGGCCCTAGGCTTGGGTCATGATAATTTTAACTTATTGAGCCTTAGGATGTTTCCCCTTAAGAAGTGTTGGTTCAAGCTTGACAAATGTACCTTTTCCCACCTTGGGCCCTTCCACTACCACCACCTCCGGACCTTTGGTAGAAGTAGCCACCACTATCAACTCAGACCTTCTTGAACTCCTTAAACCTTTCCCTCATCTTTTCATTCTCTTTTTGTTATGCATAGGTCATAAGTCTAGAGATGTTTATCTCCTTGACTAGCATAGCGGTTTTGCATTCCTTAGATACCAAGCTTGAGACACTGGAGATGAACTTGCTCATTCTTGCCTTTGAATTAACAACTATAAAAGGTGCATACCTATACAACTTGGTGAATTTGAGGGCATACTCCCTCACACTTATGTTCCTTTGGTGAAGGTTGATACACTCTTGAATCATGGCCTCCTTTAGCTCTAATGGAAAGAACCAATCTAGAAATGCACTCTTGAATTCTCCAACTCAACAGGACCCATGTTTTCATCTCTCTTCACCACTCATTAGTCATACCATAGCTTGGCGATGCCTTTAAGTTGATAGGCCACAACCTTGGCCTTCTCATTTGGAGACACTCCTATAATTAACATAATCTTGTAGACCTCATCAATGAACTCTTGAGGGTCTTCATTTACCTTAAAGATATGGAATTTGAGTGAATTCATCCTCATGAAGTCTAAAAATCTAGTATATGAAGTAGGCATTTGAGAATTACCAATACCTTGGTTGGCCACAGGTTGAGCCAATATAGTGATAACATTTTGAAACTCCATATGCGTGACTGTCTCCTCTTATGGAGATTGAGGGATCGAAAGAGGTTAGCCCTCATTTGGATCAGCCTCTTCTCTCATAGGCACACTTCTTGGAGGTATTGTTTGAAAAGCACAAACTAATGATTTATTAGATGGAGGAAGTTATAAGAAAATTATAAGGCACGACATGAATCATGAAAGAAAAAAAAGTTCCTAAGAACACCTTGTAGACTCCTATTTATAGATGTGGTGCACTTCACAGCCATGAACAAGATTCTACTTGATGCAGTATCTTGGACTCCTTAGGCCACTTTAAAACCTTATGTAGTGATACCAAGTTTGCCATATCCGTGGCCAGCCCTAGCCATAACACAACAAATGAGAACCCTAAGGACCCTCATCCAAGCCTCTTAGACCTTATTTAAGCATATCATAGGTAAAAATAAACATATACAAAACATAGTGATGAGGGCTAAGGAATTTAACATATAATAATGCAAAGATGCCTAGCCATAATTCTACTACACTTTTGTCAAACAGTACCTCTACACACTGGATTTAATAGGTGATAAGACACGTCCAAATCTCATGCTTAACGAATATAAAAATAAGAGTCTCAAGGTTTAAAATACAGCAAGCTAGAAGGAAAAAAAGATTATCCCCAATGTATGAGGACTCACCAAAGGTCTTCAGTATCAGCTCAAAATCAACCACAAGTATGACGAGGAGCGGCACATCTACTTACATTTTTAGATGATATAGGCATAAAGTATGTGTTAATACTTGGAATGTACTAAGTATGTGGGTGCAATGCAATGAAAGAAAGCTGTAAATATCATATGCAGAGATGAATGACCAATGCACTTAAACCATGATTAAAGCAGTATAGACATCATAAGGAATCATACATATATGGGAAATGAGTACAACAGACACTAATATCATCCAAGCTATAACATGGAATCCAACATAACCCTCTACATTGGAAGGGAAGGCTACTTGCCAAGTAGAACTCTGTCAATTTCATTAGTTAAATTTAACTTTATGGCCTATGATTATCCACTAGCCTAGCCTCAAAAAGGCAACCTATGGTGGTGACATAGTTATGTGACTAGGAGCTTCTATTAGGGGCTTTTTAGGTTGAATTCCCACCCAAAGCCTCATTGGATTCTAAGTCAAGTCCCACAAAATAGTAATACATTAAAGTAACCATTCATTGTATAAGTGAAATCCATAGAGTTGCTCATGAACTTTAAGGCTTCAAAATATGAGAATTGTCCTTATCCCATTGGAAATTCATCATCTAGGTGAAAAAAACCTTTCAACAGTCATTTATTTAGTCTTAAAAAGGGTTTCCATAATCACATTAATAACTTTCATAAACATTTGGTTGAAACCTTTACCATTCAAAACATATTTCATAGGGACATAGAATAAACTAGGTGCATTCAATCTACTTTAAACTTTAAATCACAGAATGCAAGGATATTATGCCTAAATATCATGGAATTAATTAATTCAGACGTTTCATAAAATAAGCCACCATGAACTTTCAAAATCCTATGTAGCTTGTCAAAAAACACCTTGTAAATCATCAGTTTCTCATGATGGAATATAAATTCATATCATAATATATCATAGGGCAGGGTTTAAATCATAATACATGTATTTAGAGTGATACCATAAAACTCATGAAATTCCATAACTTGAAATTAAAGTATTTGGTTGAAAATAATTGAGCTTCATGGGTGGAATGAACCATTGAATGAAACTCACATACCTTAAAGGGAATCTATGGATGAAGCTTGAGCTTGGAGGAGAAAATCTTGAAACCCTAGCTCTTACCTTCAGCGAAGCCTTGAGAGAAATTGAAATTTGGACATGAAATATTGTTGGGGAGAATGGTTTAGAATGAAAGGGCTTGGTATAATATAAGACTTATATGGGTAGCTTTAGGAGCCAAAATGATGTAGTTTATGACTTAGGATACAAGAAAAAGTCAAAATTACCCTTTATTAAGAACTTTTGAGGGAAACCACAACCCTGGTCTATGAGTTATAAATCAATAAACGGCTCATAGAAAGGGGTTTCATCTTGAATACACCTTAAACTTCAGAAACCTAGAATCCAAACCTTAATCCATGAATACCCATTTATAGCTTGTCATTCCTTCTATGGGTCATAGATAGCTTTCGTACATAGCCTCCATACATCATCAATTTCCATCTTTCACTGCCCAATCCTTGAGGCTAATGTACAACTCAAAATTTTTATAATGACCCATCCTATTTGGGTCATAGAATGAGATCTTGACCCTAAAATTTTACCCATCCCTGGTGTCCATCCACGATCCTAGTTACATCTCATGGACACCTTTATGGTCCATAAGAACCCTTTGTACATCCAACCCCTAACTTTTAAATTTTCATAAAGTTTGGTCCTATCCATGAGGCTTATCTATGACCCATACATCCAATAATGGGACATAGAAAGTTCTCGTACATCTTCGCACCAAAAATCTAATTTGCACTTTCTTCCACATTTTGACCCATTTTATATAGTGTGTTATATTTGTCCTTATTCTATGCTTAGACTAGTATTTACTATAGAACTGTGATGTTTTGGAACTATTAGACATCACTTTTTCCACCCTAACATAGCATTGGACAAGTTAGCTTCTTGTAGACTGATATAGCAAACTCGAATTTGATAGAAATGAGCCTTACTTTTAGGTAGTAACTCATTTTCAGATCTTGATTATCCATAATTCCCATGAAAAAATCTAGTTCGGCTTTTTCATCACACCTCTAGGTATGCTTATGAGAAAAATGATTTTAGTCTAGATTCAAGGCTAAATTGAGATACTTAAAATATATAGAAGATGGTTTATTACATAATTGTGGTTACATTCAGTATGGGATACTCTAAGCTGCTTACTTTGGATCTATTGTCCTGGGAACTATCAAACGGTTTCATCCGTGGTTCGTGATCCAACCTCTGTACTTTTTATTTTTGCTTACTCATCCTCCTATAGGGATTTGACTGTAGAGTTTGACCCTTTTATCTCATCGCTACACTTATGGAAATGCAATATCTGCAATTCAAGGTCTAAGCTCTACACGAACCCTTGCAGATTCTGATTCATTGATATATCTATTGTAGGGAGACTCATTTGTGGTTCGAGGTTCGAGCTCATCTTTTCCCCCATCCAAATCAAAAAAAATATTAGCACTATTGAAAAACCTTAGCTCTACTAGATTTCTTTATTCTAAGCTTAGCTTTTCTATATACTTGTCGGGCATATAGGGGTCTATTCAAGTTTTTAGTTTAACTTTTCCATGATTGTACCTTCTGGCTTATAGGCATTCAAGTTGGTTTAGTTACTTTAAGACTCGTTTGTTCCTTTACACTCGTATGCATACCTTTTCCATTCTCTATTCTTGATCTCTATTTGTATTCTATTCTAGTATTTCCTATTGCATTTACTTTTCTTACTAAATCAGCCTATGATGCCTACTTAATACCTATTTTGTGGTACTCATACTACACTCTGATCTATTTTTGTGATGCAGGTTTGAATATCAGTTACCACCACAATCATTCAAGCTAATAACAATTAACATTCTAAGACGAGCACACAATATTCTAGATCATTACTGTCTTCTTCTATATATTTTCTGACTTGTATTTTGTCATTGAGATGGGTCTTTTGTAGTTATTTATGTATTTTGGCCCACCTTTGGGGCTTGGAATCTTTTTAGTGGCTCTGTACTGGTGACTTCCAGCTTCTGGGAAGGATTTCATTTAATTTATGTATATTTGGCTTCTTTTGTGTTGTTTATGTTATTTATATTATGCTATTGTTTAGCTTCTACCCATACACCTACCACTAATGTTTCGAGTCTCAGGTTGGCTTATCTACTGGCCAAATATAGTAGGTACCATCATGGCTCAAGGAATCGGGTTGTGATAAGGTTATATTAGAGTTCAAAGTTCATTAGTGTCACCTATACATATCGAAGGATTAGTAGAGTCCCAAGGAATTAGAGTGGAGATGTCCATTCTTATCTTTAGAAGGCTATAAGGTGTTATTAGGAATGTTCATTTTATTTATCCATTTAGTGTCAAGGTGTGTTCTATTGATTTTTGAAAATCTCATTTGCTTTATTCTTTCATAGAATGACTCATACACACGAATTTATCATCGTAGATGACCACTTTGGGCCAATAAATAGGGCTCCAACTAGGGGTAAGGGATGACCACAAGGCCATGCCAGTGCTGTAATGCCAAACCATCTTAGAGACAAGACTCTAGAATAAGAGCTGGAGCGTCAGGATACTCCTATTCCTCCTTAGAAAGCACAACCACTAGCCGCGCCTTTCATGACACCAACTTTACTGGCATCTATCACTTATTAGTTGATAACGTTAGGGGTATGTAGCTAGCTCCAGCACTAGCCCTATACATGCTAATGCAATAGGGTCAACCTAAAATACCAATTCGAAGGGATTATCTAACCTTAGTACTCACTACCACCTAACTAGACACAACAGGTGAGGCTATGCCATTCTAAGAGCATAAGATACTTGGGTTCATCATTAGATTGACATCGTTGATGTTGTCCAGGGCAGTTGGAGAGGATGATTTTAATGAGTTTCTTATTTTTTGTAGGGAGCGGTTGCATGCTTTGTGTTTGATGGGGTAGAGAGAAATCAATATCGCAACTTATTAGCTTGATGTGCTCGCCAGGTAGTGGTGAAAATACCATGTGGCTTGAGTTACCTTTGATATCTTTGATAGATTTTAAAGGCATTTTTAGTTAGATTTATTCCTTAGAATATCGAGGATAGGCTTTGTGACTAGTTCTCAAGTCTGAAGCGGGGAACTATGACAATGTCAGAGTACTAGGCTAGATTCCATGAGCTCTCCAGCCATGGTTACATGATTTGTCCTACAAAGAAGGAGGGGATTTGGTGTTTTCCATGGCTTGAGACCCAATTATAGAGACCCATGCCTTAGTCATAGCGGCTTGCTTCTTTTTAGAGATAGTTAATCATGCTCGCATTATTGAATATCTCCATTGTGAGGCCAAAGGAGTGACAAGAGGGCTTGGCATGAGAGTAACTATATGCCCTTCTTATATTATATGTAAGTGGGCGAATGATGCAAAATTAGCCACCTTATGTCAGGATGGTCATTTTATTTAGCGAGTCAGAGTTCCAAGGTATCAAATTTGGGTAATACAGATTATGGTGGTTGTTATTTGTTTGGCAGATCTTCCTAGAGGTGCTATAATTATAGTGAGTTAGACCACTAGTCTAAAGATTTCCCCAGATGAAGGCTGAGACCTTTTTTTAAACAACTAATCAACTCCAGCTGTAGCACCTCCAGTTGAAGGTGGGAATCAGGCCCATGATCATTTGGGTGATTAGCCAGGTTCTAGAGGTTGTTCTATAGGAGGTAGGTTAGGTGGTAGATGGTATGCTCGAGGTTGAGGATATCAGGGCCATTTTTATGCTACTTTAGCTAAGATAGAGGTTGAGGCATTAGACGATTTCATCAAGATTATGACTATTTTATTTTAGTAGTCTGCTTCAGCTTTGTTTGATTTAAGTTCTAGTTATTCATATGTGTCTATGGGTTTTGCTCCCAAATCAGGTATGAGTCCTAAGCAGTGTCGTTGCATGTTTTGACCCCAATAGCTTATTCGATAATAGTGGATCAAGGATACAGATCTTATGTAGTTACTTTACATGGATTGGATACTCGGGTTAATCTTATTTTTCTTGATATGTTAAATTTTGATTTTATTTAGGCATGGACTAGCTATTTCCTTATCATATGATATTAGACTGTTTTGCCAAGACTGTAACCTTATGACTGTGGTACTGCCTGTGGTACCACTTGTGGTATGGCAATGGTCTTTTAGCTGCATACCTTTTGGCATTATCTCCTATATGTAAGTTAAGAAGTTAGTAGCTAATAGGTGCTTAGCCTATTTGGTTTATGTTTCGAATATGGCTAGCGAGGCTTTTTCTATTGATTCAGTTCCTATATTTTATAAATTCCTTGATGTATTTCTTATGAACCTACCTGGCCCCTATTTAGCTTGAGAAGATTTATTTTCGGCTTTGAGGTTTCCTATTTTAGGGATTTATCTGGCCAAGTGTATATACTTAAGGTGCTCAAGTATTCAGGTAGCCCTATTGAAGGCCTTATATGGTAGGCATTATCGCACTCTGGTTGGTTGGTTTAAGTCTTTAGATCCTCATGTCCTATTTTTAAGAAAAACGATAGGACCATACGAATGTATGTTAAGTACAAGCAATTGAATAAGATGGCAGTGAAGAATCGTTACCCATGCTTCGTATTAGCAACTTATTTGATAAGCTCTAAGATATTGTAGTGTTATCTAAGATTGACATGAGATTTCTCTACCATTCGTTGAGAATTAGGGCAGCAGATATCCCTAAGATTGATTTCTTGATTCCCTATGGCGATTATGAGTTCCTTGTGATGTTATTTGGGCTGACCAATGCCTCTGTTGCTTTTATACATTTGATAACCCGTGTTTACAGTCCCTATCTTGACTCTTTCATTATAGTCTTTATTGATAATAGTCTGATATACTCGCAGAGTAGAGAGGACCATATGCAACATTTAAGGATTGTACTTCAAACTTTGAGAGATTAGTGGCTTTATGCCAACTTCTCAAAGTGTGCATTTTGATGGAAGCCAGTGAAGATAGAGCTTATTTGGGGTTGGGCTAGGACTACATCTGTTACAAAGATTTAGAGCTTCATCATTGACTAGTTATTACAAACACTTTATTGAGGGCTTCTCTATTATTGCAACACCTTTGACTTGGTTTACTTGCCAAGATGTTCCCTTTATATGGTCTGAGAAGTGTGAGATGAGATTTCAGAGGCTCAAGGAATTTCTCACCACCATTTCTATCCTAACTCTTCTAATTAAAAGAGGGTTTTATAGTGTATTATGACATATGTGATGTTGGCTTAGGATGTGTTTGATGCAGTAGGCTGAGTCATAACATATACTTTAAGGCTGTTAAGAGTACACGAGTGCAAGTACCCCACTTATTACTTAGAGTTGGTAGCAGTAGTCCTTTCTCTCAAGATCTAGAGGCATTATTTATATGGAGTCCATTGTGAGATCAATATTGACAATCCAACCTATAGTACATTATGTGTTAGAGGGATCTCAAGTCTAGGCAGCAACGCTGGATTAAGCTTTTGGAAGACTATGATCTGTCTATTATCCAACATTTAGGCAAGGCAAATTTAATAGTAAATGCCTTGGGCTGAAAGGCGTGGATTATAGTCAGCCTAGCCTATTTGTCTACTGAGGAGCGACCCTTGTCTTTAGACATGTAGTCTTTAACCAACAAGATGATCAGATTTAATATTTCAGACTTTAGGCAACTATTGGCCTTCATGGGGGGAGGGGTTTCATTATTCACTATTTAATTGGCTCCATGCTTGGCAATTCGAGGATGAGCCATTGGAAACTTTCAGAGATCGATTATAGGGTTGGCCTTCATAGGGGTTCATTCTTCACTACTTAATTGGATCCATGCTCGACAATTCGAGGATGATTCATTGGAAAATTTTAGAGATTTAGTATTATAGGGGGTAGTGTTCAGGCTACTATACATTCATATGGAGTTCTACAGTTTGACAATCGTTTGTGTGTTCCTAGATTTGGAGGCTTGGTTTAGTTAATTCTTCATGAGGCCCATTGTTTCAAATATTCTATTCACTCAGGTAATGCGAAGATGTATCATAATTGGAGGTAGGATTACTAATGGGATTGTATAAGGAGAAATATTACTGATTGTTTATTCTATTGCCCGAGTTGTCAATAGGTAAAGGATGAACATCAAAGGCCCGTCAAAGAGTTCCAAAGATTACCCATTTTTGGGCGAAAATAGGAGCCTATCACCATGGATTTTGTTATGGGATTACCTTAAATATCTAGGGCCCTAATAGAATCTGGGTCATATTGGAATGATTGACCAAGTCAACCCACTTTCTCCAAATTTAGTCTTTTTACAGTGTTGTGCGGTTATCCCATATTTATATTAAGGAGGTGGTTAGCCTACACAAGGTGCCAATATCTATAATTCTTAATTATAGGTCTCAATTTACATCTTGATTTTGGAGGGATTTTCATAGAGAGTTGGCTATTTGAGTTGATCCAAGCATTGCTTTCCATGCACACAATGGCTAGCCTGAGCATAGTATTTAGGTCTTAGAGGACATGTCGTGGGCTTGAGTTCCTAAGTTTAGGGTCAATAGAATCAATTTTTTCCCTCATAGAGTTTGCATACAACAATAAATACTATTCGAGTGTTCAGATAGTCCTATTCAGGGCCTTATATAGTAGGTGTTATCGCACTCCGATTAGTTGGTTTAAGTCTTTGGTTTAATTATAGGTCTCAATTTACATCTTGATTTTGGAGGGATTTTCATAGAGATTCGGCTATCTGAGTTGATATCAACATTGCTTTCCACCCACACAATGGCTAGTTTGAGCATACTATTTAGGTTTTAGAGAACATATTGTGGGCTTGAGTGCTTGAGTTTAAGGTCAATATGATCAATTTTTTCCCTTGTAGAGTTTTCATACAATAACAACTAATATTCGAGTATTCAGGTAGCCCTATTGAAGGCCTTATATGGTAGGCATTATCGCACTCTGGTTGGTTGGTTTAAGTCTTTAGATCTTGGGCCGTACAATACAAATTTACTTCAGGAGGCTTTATCTAGGATTAGGTGATCCTGGATAGACTAAAGATAGCTTAGAAGAGGAATCAAAGCTATACTAATGGTGGATGTCGTCCTTTATGTTTTGGTATTAGTGATCAGGTGTTTTTACGAATATTTCCTTTGAAGAGTGTGATGAGGTTTGGGAGGTGGCACAAACTTAGCCCTCAGTACGTAGGGAATTTTGAGATTTTTAGGAGAATTGGTGATGTTTCCTATGAGTTGTCCCTACCTCCTACATAATCAGCTATCCATCTAGTTTTTCATGTCTTGATACTGCACTAGTACATTCCAAGTAAGTCTCATATTCTCCAGTATGATTTGGTTGAATGGGATTATCATCTGACATTTGTTAAGGAGCTAATATTATTTGAGATGTCAGAGATTCAATCCAGAGCCACCCTAATGGTTAAGTTTTAGTGGAAGCATTATCAATCGAGGAGGCTACTCGAGAGATAGAGCAGGACAAGCTAGAGCAATACCCTAGCCTATTTGATCCTTCAGGTATGTCTGTCACGACCCAAAATCATATCACGAATAAAAAAGAATGAAATAAAGCAGGAACCATCCCAAGATATCATAAGATATCCCCAAAACCTAGAGTCTTGAGTACAAGAGCATCTAAAATAGTATTGAAGGGTAAATACAACTGTCTCAGAATAAGATACAAAGTTTTCTTGTAATATTTGATACAACATCTAAAATAGAAGCAATAAAAGGAAAACTAAAGATCCATGGTGACTTGAAGCCTAAGCCTCACCGCTAAGATCTGGATAGATGGATTGATAGTAACTCAACTAGAATGATTAACTACCCTGTGTGGATCCCTATGCTCGATTTACAGAGAGGAAACAAAGTAGGGGTAAGCACACTGAAATGTACCCAGTAGGTCGAACCGACTGGGTAAGAGAAATCGAACAAACATGTAATAACAAAGAATGTCACACCTGCACAAGAAGGTAAGTGCACAAGTTCAATATACATGATAATAAACCAAGATTTCCAAGTAACCCATGCTACCATAGAATAATAGGTGTGAATACGATGCAAGAACTCATCAAACCTCATATCAAGTGTTTCACAGTCTTGTCACCTACCCGTGGTCAAAAAATGTCAAGATGCCTCAACCTTGCCACCTGTCCATGGTCAAGAAATGTCAAGATATCTCAACCTTCCCACCTGCCCGTGGTCAAGGAGTATCATAAGGTGTTATTCGTGCCACCTACTCGTGATCAAGGGATCTATAGAGTGTATATCTTACTCTTGCATCCTGCGCGGGTCTAGAGGTTGTACAAATGTGGAACATATTACCCTTGCCTCCTGCCCAGGTCAAGCGTTAATTCAAAGTGACAAGAAATAGCTATAAGTTAATACCACCTAGTTATGCATGTACATATAATAACATCACAACAAGGATACCGATACATGTCTCATATAGTCATATAATCATAAAGAATAATGTCAAGCATCACAATTAGTGCCCAAATTATCTACATGTCTTAGACCAACATAATTACAACAATAGCCAAGTGTACCAATAATATTGCACCTCACTCGTCCCAGATATACAAGCATAATACTATATCATACCTCACTCGTCCCAAATTATACACAAAGCTTCGAAAGTATCTTAATAGCTATCAATTATCACATAATTACCAAAATACAATCATAAGTATCATATTATCACAGTATTGTCCCAATCCATAAGTTTTCATCTCAATTTATTAATAGGATCAAAATTTACTCATAATTCGACTCAACTGGGATCACATTTCCATCATATCAACATAATTACTCATGAATCAGTCTACATGTCATAATTACCACATAAATATGTTCAATAACTCAAATCTAGTCCCAAAAAGGTTATTCAAACCTTCCTCGATGTCGAAACCGCTGTCGGACAAGCTTTTAATCAAGTCAAATCCTCTAAATAACCCCCGAATTGATCAAATTCTATCAAAAACAGATGTTACATGTCAAGAGGTGCATTTTGTTATTCATATCGACATGAATTAGGCTTAGGGTGAAAATGGTCAAAATTAGGGCTAAAATTGAGGTTCTAGACTCTAAAAATTGACTTCAAAATCAAGTTCTACACAAAAACTGAGTCCGTGGGTGAAAATCCCACTAAAATTAGGTTTAAACGAATGATAAATCAACATTTATAGTTTGGAAAATCACGGTCTAAAATTCCCCAACTTTGGACATTTAAAATCATGAAATTCAATACAAAATCAAGATAAAACCTGCAGAAATAACCAAAATAGTGTTCGAATTTCTTACCAAATATATATAATTCTTAAAAAATCTCGAATCAAAATCGCCCCAAAAAGTTTGAAGTTCATGAAAAATGATTAAAAATAGTGACTCGAGTTCAATACATTGTTGGCATCAAATGTACTCCTCGAACGCGGGTAGGGACTTGTGAACGTGGAGAATTTTACCAAAATGACCTCCATAATCGTGGAGACCAACTCGCGAGGGCGGAGAGTGAAAGGGAGAAGGGGTTCACTCACCTGTGCTCTGTGATCATAGAGTAGTGAAAATCCTACCCTTATCTGCGAACGCGAAGGGTAGAGTACCTAGACCTCCAAAAACGCAGAGAAGGAAAGTACGTGGACAAGATATCAGATATTACAACAGTACTTAATCCAATTCCCAACATGGAATGGACCTTTGAAACTCATTCTAAATCAGAATTTCACAATCCAAATATGAATCCATACAAGAAACACGTTCTGGACTCAACACAATCGTCAAAAATTAATTTCAAGGCCTCCTCGCCTTATTTACCAATGAGACTCATAAAAACTAGTTTAAAACTCAAAATATCAAAACTGCCCTCAGCATCTCCAAAAATTATGACGAGACAGTTTCTAGCGTTAGTTTCACCATCAGAAACTACTAGAACTGTCAAAATTTTGATTCAAGCTTTTGAACTTTGAATGTTGACCAAGTCAAACTTTGGTTCTGAAAACAACTAAAATCACAACTTTGAGCCTAAAAACCTTATTTTAACTCTGAATTCAGTTCTATAACATCTCATATACTAGTTTTGACGTTCCAGAGCTAATGAAATCAATAGATCTTCGGCCCGACACTCAAAATTCAGAATGATATAAAACTCATTTTTTTAACAACTTAAGCTTCCAAAATGCCTAAACTCATAATTTCAACTTTCAAAATTCAGGATTTCAGTTTCGACAATATAGATAGTTCAAAATAAGCCCAATACAACTTACGAAATGGTAAAATAATAATTTTCACAGTATGCCCAAAGATGACCAACCAGATCATTACATTACTCACCACTAAAAATAATGTTCCTCCTCAAACATAAGAAAAAGAAGAGCACTTGAAGCCTGGAAAAGGCTAGGATATCTAGCCCGCATGTCAAACTCCAACTCCCAAGTAGCCTCATCAATAGAACGGTGCCGTCACTGAACCTTCACACTCCTCAGACCACTAAATTGCTACATCCTTTTGAGTCAGTCTAGTCAATGGTGCTGCTATAAAGGAGAATCCCTGAACAAAATACTGATAATACCTTGCCAAACTCATGAAACTTCAAATCTCGATCACCGAAGTAGGCCTAGCCTACTCACAAACAACTGCCACTTTGGCTGGATCGACCATAATACCTTTCTTTGTCACTACATGCCCGAGTAATGCAACTGACTCGAGCCAAAACTCACATTTTAAGAACTTGGCATATAAATTCTCTTCTCTCAATCTCTGAACTACGGTCCTCAAGTGCTAAACATGATCGACCTTCCTCTTGGAAAAAACCAAGATATCGTCTATGAACACAATAAAAAAGGTGTCCAAGTAGGGCTTGAGTACTCAATTTATCAACTCCATAAAAGAAGTTAGGGCATTACTCAACTCAAAAGTCATATCCACGAACTCATAATGCCCATAACGAGTCCTAAAAGTTGTCTTTGGGATATCCGACTCCCAAACTCTGAACTTGGCATATAACTTCTCTTCTCTAGATCTTTGAAGTACAATCCTCAAGTGTTGAACATGATCGGTCTTGCTCTTAGAAGAAACCAAGATATTATCTATGAACATATAAACAAAGATGTCCAAACAATATGCTTGAATACTCAATTCATTAACTCCATAAAAGTAGTCAAGGCATTAGTCAATTCGAAAGACATATCTACGAACTTATATTGCCCATAACGGGTCCTAAAATTATCTTTGGGATATCAAACTCTCAAACTCTCAACTGATGATAGATGAACCACAATCAATCTTGGAGAATACCGAGGAACCCTGCAACTGGTCAAAAAGATCATGCAATGAAAAGGATATTTGTTCTTGATGGTCAATTTATTTGAGCCGATGATAGTCAATACACATACGCATAGTGCTATCCTTCTTCTTCACAAATAAAGTAGGAGCACCTTAGGGAGATATACTCGGACAAATAAATCCTTTTTTTAACATGTCTTCTAATTGTTCCTTCAATTCCTTCAATTCAGCTTGGGCCATTCGATAAAAAGCAATAGATATGGGCTTAGTGCCCAACTCTATATCAGTTGCAAATTCAATATTACAGTCTAGAGGAACATTAGTTAAGTCAGTCAAAAATACATTTATAAACTCTCTAGCAACCCTGGTAGTCTCTGATAATTATGGTTGCCCGAACATAAGCCAAATATGCCAAGCATCTTTTCTCCATCAATTTACAAGCATGCATATAAGAAATAACACCCTTAGGATAGGAGCTAGGTTCTCCAGTCCATACCAACTGAGGCAACACTGGGCAAGATAAGGTCACTCTTTTCACATGACAGTCAAAAATAGCATGATGAGGCAACAACCAATCCACGCTAATATCATATCGAAGTCAATCATATCTAGCAATATCAAGTCAACAACAATCTCTCTGCCTATAAAAGTCATAATATAACCTTAATACACTCGATTCACCTCTAATGATTCACCTATCAGGGTGGAAACACAAATAGGCTCAACAAGCAACTCATGCATAATATCAATATCAAAAGAAAAATACACTAACATATAGGAATAAGTAGAGCCTTGATCAAAGAAAACTGAAGCTGAATGGTGGCACACTAGAAACATACTTGTGATTACTGCATTAGAGGCCTCTATCTTGGCTCTATCTAGGATAACATAACAAACTCTACGGTTCCCACTTGCCTATTATCCTCCATGGGCTCCACCTCTAACTGTACCATGACCTCCTCTAGTACCTCCTCTTATACACTGAGAGGTGTCACTAGCTGCAGTTGTGGAAGCTGGACAGGCTGGCTGAGGTCCTAAAATCTGAGCAAGAAATGTACGATGTGGAAAATGTTTGGCGAAGTGCCCAACCTCATCACAAGAATAACTATCCTTGGGGTCTCACCCCTGAGATGACTATGCTAAAGAACTACTACGACTGGCTAACCAAGAGGCTTTCACGACTTGTATGAATAGGCCTAGACCTATCAACACTATCAAGTGCTGGAAGGGCCGCCTAAACTGCTTAACCTTGAAGACATGTCCACTAAACTGACCATATTAACGGAACCTCTTATCGCCACCCTGTCTATCATACCTGATGCACTCTATCATACAAGCGTGATGTACTATACTCTAAAATGTGCCTCTAGCCAGAACCAAAGAAGTTTTAGCCTCCTGAAGATACCCTACCAATCATTTGGCAAAGCACCAAATCCTCTCAAACTCAATAGGGATACTAAACAAGGCATACTTAACAATGTATAAATCTGGCCTCATAGTTAGAAACAGATATAGAACCTCGCTGAAGCCTATCAAACTCATCCCTATGGTTGTCTCCAAGGTTGTACAGCATGAAGCTATCCAGAAAACCCCCTGTAAACTACTCCTATGTCATAGGTAGAGATCCAATAGGTCGATGAGCCAAAATTAACCTTCACCACTCCTTAGCTAGGCCAGTGAATTTATAAGATGTATAAGAAACTCCATACGACTCCTGAATGGCAAAAATTACATAGCAGGTCCTAACACTCTGGCAAAAAATCATAAGCCCTATCACCAGGGGTGCCATCAAATCTCGGGGGAGCCAAGTGCATAAACTGCTCAAAACGCTTCTACTCAATTATGGACATGGTTGGGCTGGTAGAAGATGGTGGCACCAAGAATACAAGCAGTGTAATAAATAGAGTAATGGCAAAACTTTGTAAATGGGAACCCAAATTTGGCAACCATAGCGATCATAAGAGAATCTGCTAAAACTAGAGAAGGACTCATATAAATCATGATTGGCTCAGATAGAGCTATATAAGAACTAACTAGTGCTGTAGAAATTATACATCAACAGTAGCTGGGGCGGGAAATGCTCCATCCATTCTAGCTAATACCCTCAAGAGTAACTCCTGAATTGAGGGTGTAACACTTGGGGCTGAGGGTATTGGAATAGGATTTAAAGGCCCCACTAGCTCATAAGTTGGTTCTAGAGAAGCCAATCTAGTCTTCCCTCAGGGTGAAGTTACCCTTCTAACATATCTTCGACCCGTGACTCTATCACAAACTCTAACTTAACCTCGTGTGAAGACGCATTAGCTACCTCGGGCTCTTCTACTGGTCAATAGGATCTAAAAATTAGCATCCAAGTAGAAGGAGTATATTAAACACTTTCAAAGTAGGTAACATAAAGAAATGTACATATAGAGTCAAGATGTGAAA
>DF362676.1:34661-69022 GCA_000787875.1 Solanum virginianum
CATCAACATCAGGTACACACAATCTCCCTTGATATCTCAATACCCCATCTCGCCCTTTGGAGAAACCATCACCTTCTACTTGTGCACCGCTTCCTTTAATTGGAACAAGACAGGGTCTTGGTCTTGCTTTTCCTTCACCTCGGACACTAAGGATGAAGCATACCTATTCTGAACATTGATCCTCGACTTCATTGTTCTCCTTAAGTGGCACTCCCAATTGAGCCAATCTATGCATCTCCTTGGCTAATTCTCTCTTCCACTCCTCCCCATGGGCAGTGTTACCCATAGACATCCTGCTAAGAGCATCAGAAACAATGTTAGCCTTACTTGGGTCATAGAGGATGCTCATATCATAATTCTTGAGCAACTCCAGCCACCTCCTTTGCCATAGGTTAAGCTCTTTCTGGCTGAACATGTACTGTAGGCTCTTATGGTTAGTGAACACGTCTATATGCACTCCATATAGATAGTGACGCTAGATCTTAAGTGTGAATACCATAACTGCTAACTCTAGATCATAGGTCGGATAATTTTTCTCATGAATTTAAGTTGTATGGAAGCATAAGCTATAACCTTCCCCCTCTGCATAAGTGCACAGCCCAGTCCCACTCTAAATGCATCACAGTATATCACGAAATTGCCCGTCCCATCTGGCCAGGTCAATACTGGTGCTGTAGTCAGTCTAGTCTTCAATTCCTGAAAGCTCTTCTCAAATGCCTCAGACTACAGAAACTTGGCCTTTTTCTGAGTTAGCTTTGTCAACGGGGATAACCGAGAAGAGAAACCCTCCACAAATCTGCGGTAATACCCCACCAAACCCAAGAAACTTCTTATTTTTGTTGTAGAAGTGGGTCTTGGCCAGTCCTTAACTGCCTCAATCTTCTGAATATCAACCCGAATACCGTCTCCCGAAATAACATGGCCCAAAAAAGCCACTGACTTGAGCCAAAACTCACACTTGTAGAATTTTGCATACAAATCATGATCTTTGAGTGTTTGTAAAACCACTCTATGGTGATTAGCATGCTCTTCGTCAGTCCTCGAATAGATCATAATGTCATCAATAAATACGATCATGAACATATCAAGATACGACCTGAATACCCTATTCATCAAAACCGTGAAAGCTGCAGGTATATTTATCAACCCAGAGGACATGACCAAGAACTCAAAATGGCCATACCGTGTCCTAAAGGTCGTCTTAGGAATGTCACTTTCCCTTACCTTCAACTTATGGTAACCCGATCTAAGATCTATCTTGGAGAAACAAGTAGCACCCTAAAGCTAGTCAAAGAGATCATCTAATCTCTATCAGGAGGAACTCTAGGAAGATCATCAGGAAAGACCTCAAGAAACTCATTCACTATCGGAACTTACTCAAGAGTAGGAGACTCAACATCATCAGACTTCACTCACACGAGATGGTAAATACAACCCTTGGATATTAACTTTCTAGCTCTAAGAGAGGATATGAATTTACCCTTAGGGGCAATAAAACTCCCTTCCCACTCGAAGATAGTCTCATTATAAAATTGGAACTTGACAACCTGGGTTCTACAATCAACAGAAGTATAACAAGCATGAAGCCAATCCATGCCTATTATTACATCAAAATCAACCATCTCCAACTCTATCAAATCAGCTAAAGTGTCTCTATGATGAATAGACACCACACAATCCCTGTAAACCCTCTCAGCTAGGATACACTCACCAGTAAGAGTAGAAATAGAAAAAAGTTCATGCAAACACTCCAAAAGAATACCAAACCCACTAGCTACATAAGGGGTCACAAAAGATAACATGACACCCACATCAATCAATGCATAGCAATCATAAGTAAAGACATGAAGCATACCGATGATAATATCTGGTGCAGCCTCCTACTCCTGACGATTACCCATAGTATAAAGACAGTTTGTCCTACCTCCTGTACCCATATTAGTAGTACCCTTCTGCTGATTACCTACTGGAGGTGCTGTCGAAGATTTAGCTCTGCCTCTCCCCTCACCTCTCCTCCTCTACGAACACTTATAGCTGAAATAACCAACTTGACCACAAGCATAATGTACATCGTTGCCCATACGACACTCACCCAGATGAAGCTTACCACAGTTGTTACATGATGGCTTTCCCCTTATACCCTGAGTCACACTGGCCTGAGATTGGGCACCTAAGGTTCTTAAAGTCTGATAACTCTGAGATTTTTGCTCATACCTGGTTAGCTGCAAGGGCGTACTTCCTGCAAATGGTGCGGGATATAATAATCTTTTCTGAAAATAAGATTTGTCACCTCTATGCTGTCTCTACAGGCTAGGTTCATATCTCGTTGACTTTACATTTCTACTCAAATGCGCTTTTCTATCCCTCCTCTTATCTTCCTCTGTCTGCTGGGCATACACCATAAGTCTGGAGATGTCCATACTAGGAATCAGCAAGGCAACCTTACACTCTTTTTACATATGGCTAGCCAGGCTAAGCAAAAACCTTCTCATCCTCGTCCTCATGTCTTTTACCATCTCTGGAGCATACCTCGATAGTTTAACGAACTTATGGTCATACTCCTTCACAGTCATCCCTCCTTATTTTAGATTCATAAACTCATCCGCCTTCACCTCCCTCAACTATTGAGGAAAGAAGTGATCAAGGAAGGCGACTTCAAACTCCACCCATGCTGTAGGCTCCGCATCCTCACCTCTATTCCTTTCCCACAAAGAGTACCACATATTAGCTTTGTCCTTTAGTTGGTAGGACGCAAGCTCAACTCCCTCTATCTTGGTCGTATACATGGCCCTCAAAACTTTGTACATCTCATCAATGAAGTTTTGTAGGTCCTCCTCCATATTTGACTCCGTATACACAGGCAGGCTCATCCTCAAAAAGTCCCTAAGCTGGGTTGCAGCTGAGGGATTCTGCGATCCAAAACTAGGATCCTGAAAACCTTGACTGTTCCTCTGTGAGGCCACCAACTGAGTCACCATGGCGATGGCTCCTCTGAATTCTGCCTCAGTAGTGTAAGCTGGCTGGGGCTGAGCAGGGGGCACCTGAGGGACCTCAGTAGCCCTAGCGGAGCGTCCCCATCTCCTAGCCTTATCCTAAATAAGAGCCTTCGATTGGGTGTTCTCAGCAACGGAGACTGGGGCATCTCTCTGAGCGGTAGTTCTTTTTGGTGGCATTTTCTGTAAGCATAAATCGCACGAGTTAAAAGCAGTATTTCACAAGTTAACTTTATAGCATGATCTCATATCGTAGAAGAAGGGTAACACTTCCTAATGTCCTATAGCCTCTTGCTTATGAAGTGTGATGCACAACACACCCATAAACAAGACTCTACTAGACACTACTTCATAGACTCCATAGGACACTTGAACTCTGGGCTCTGATACCAAGTTTGTCACACCCCGAGAGGATACCCTAGACGTGATTGGCATTTGAAGACTATCGCTAGTCCCCAAGTGGACCACCTAGTCTCATTGCCATTGGTCATTTCATTCATCAGCGAAAGAAAGTAACATAATAAAAACAAGAGAGTTACAATCCTATTAGTGGGCGCACTACTGTCAACTTTCGTCTATCATAAGGAAATAGAATATAAAATAAAAGTCTCAATATAAAGAAAGGAACAGGGAAAAAGAACCCTCAACATCAACATCAACGTCTATATCTATGAAGCCTCTATACTAGTGTCATGAGACGGTACTATGACAGGCCATGGCTACCAATATCAAATAAAAGACTAAAAATCAATAGAAAATAAATATCCTGTGAATGCAGCGAAGGACTCTCCACTATCTGGAATAGAGAGCTCTGAACCTCAACGATCAGGCTGCTGCAGTCCTCGGTCTATCACATCAGCATCATAAAATGATGCAGCAGCAGAGGGCCATTAGTACATAGAATGTACTATATGTAAAAAGGGCTAAAGTAAAAAGGAAATAATATGAAATCCCTCATCAATCCATCCAACATCAAACATTCACATCACATCGGAGTTCTACCATCATGAAACCTATCTGGGAGTTTCTATAACCGACAACCACTACCTATGAGCAGGTAGTGATACAACAAAGAGATATCATTGCCACATCTGTCCAGTACCTTGTCGGGGCCAAGGACGAGTCTGTCAATGGATCCAAAAGTATGTCAAGTCATCTTTTGGGACAAAGGAAACATCAACTTTCATGGTCCAATCCTCTCCTATGCTGACCATATAGTTAATTGGTTCAAGTGGGACTCGCTCTTACCTATTTTGGTGCTAATACTCCTTCCAGGACTCAACACACTCATAAATCTCTCAGTCCATCAAGAACTCTTATTCCCCAGCCTCTACGGGTAAGACTATCTATCCAATGTAGGGGGAAATATATTCATCAACTCTATCAATACTACTTTCAGCTATCACTGTCATCAGCATACTCACATCAGGACTTAGACTTAGTAAAACATCACATTCAGACAATCTAGGCTCTAGACATCCCCCTAAGTTCATTATTCAAGTCTTTACAGTGAGGATTCGTAAGGGTTAAATCACAATCACATAATAATATAAATATATGGAAAACTTTAAACATGATGATTATCAAAGTACGATATAAGAATATAGTTTAAAGAATGAAAAAAATAGTTCAAAATACTATCCAAGAATTTAATGCTAATATTCAAGAACTTTCAAGAAAACACAATTCAAGACTTCTAGACATAATTTCTTCATCCTAACTCTACATTGGCACATGAAAGATCAATTCGATGCTTTTGGGTAGCCTTTACATACTTGGGAACAGATTTTTGAAGAATTGAAGGAACTTTCTTAAATGCCCTAATCGTTCTTGATTTTAGGCTTGACGTTCTAGGAAGGTTTTTTTTTCTTTACTTGATCGTATAAAAGAGCAAAAGAATATGTTTATGTACTTAAAATGACTTTAAAACTGATCAGCTTGGGATATGGGGTATGGAAAAGGTCAAAACTACCCTTCCTAATTAAAAGAAGAAAAATGTCTATTTTTTTACTGGTGCGCGTTGCGCACCAGTGTTGGAAATTAATTTTTCACAAATTTTCAACCTTCGTCAAAATTTTGGAAATATTCCAAGTGTGGTTCCGCATCCTCTCCCCGTTGTAAAAGGGGCATAGAAACCTCACTGTTTTTTATTTTCTTTGAAAAAATAATTAGCGTTAAAATCGAGTCGAGCCCATTTTTCGATTCAGTTTTTCGCGCTGATCGCCAATCCAGTCTCAAATTTTTCATCAAAGCTTGGGAAGATGTGGTGTGCGCACAATGTATTTTAGGGGTGTTTTAGTCATTTCATGGGGTGTTACAAAGATAGTATTACGAATAAAAAGGTTGTAAAGCATAAAGGCATAATCCAACTAGAACCATCCCAAAATTAGTTGTTACAAGGTATAAGCCTTTAATACATCAGAATAAGAAGAAAAGATACAATTCTCAATAGTGTTTGTCTCTCAAATAGAATAAAACTACTAATAACATCCGATAGTCCTGAGAGCATGTTGGAGCAACAAGCAACTACCTCTCAACTGTTGATAGCTCAGTCTACAACCAGAAGAAGAACGTTAACTAGATCCGGGTTCATTACCTACACACATTTGTAGAAAAATAAGGGTGAGTATGAAGGTGCCCAACAAGCAGACCTAACTACAGGTAGAGAATAAAGAACTAAGAATTCCCTTCATCCCAGCCACATACCTCCAGACTGACTAGCATACACAATATAGGCAATATAAGTAGTTAATGTCTCATAACACAATGTCTCAATAGTATAATCTTTGCAATGTACAAGACTCAAGTCATTAACATATATCATAACCCTTCAATAGTTTAATATCATAATATACAAGATTCAAGTCATTCAACCATTACACTTAGCACATAATTCAACTTCGAGAAAGAAATGATATAAAATTGAATGAACGTTATGAAATGTAAGCAATGTGATATAATGTCAAGTAATCATGATATATGTTTGTCCCACGATACACATCCACTGATATAATCAAACCTGATACCATGAGGGTCTCACTTAGATCATGTAGCCGTCGTAAATGACCTAGGTAAAAGAATTAAGTCAAAAATAACCTCGGCTATATATCAATGTCTCACTCAATAACCTCAACTGGTAATGACTTCGGTCCCTAAGGACAATACCTCTTCTCTTATCAAATAGCTGGAATCATTTTTCTTCGACTTTTCATCATCAATATAACATCAAGCAATTCATATTATCATGACATAATAATCACTTTCACAAGCATAAAAATAGGCAAGATGCCCATATTGCATTATTTTTAAAACCATCATCTATCATTTTCACTGTTCTTTCAACATTTGGGTTATAATCAACACATTACATAATAATCACATCATAACATAATTTATTTTTTCAAGTACTTTTCATCATCACTTAAGAAAACCATCATATTTTAGGTCCTCATGTCACAAGCATTTAGTTCCACAATTTTCTACAATATCTCAACATAATCATTTAGCTCAATATTTTATGTGAAGTAATTTAATAGACAAATTCATATAACATGATTCAAGATTCAACAAATGGAATAATAAGAACAATTCTGCATTCTCATCAATTGGCATTACAAGTCTAATTTACAACACCAAATCGTAAGTTTAAGTTAACACAATATCTATCAATTTATGAATTAAGTCATATATATAATCACTTTCACATCCCCATTACTCGAATCATATCCACTAGAGTAATTAACTAATCTCTAAGTTGTACATTGAAATAAAATACTAAGTTTAATAAACTCAACAACGGTTAGAGTCCACTTGCCTCAATTTAGACAATCGATCACTCTAATGACAATGCTTTCCCCTTTCGAATCGAATTCGAATAACCACAATCTACTTAAAAATAAATTCACAATTATAATATGAAACTAACAATATCAAAATCAAGCAATTCGGAGAAAAAAAGTAAAATCATCTAAAAATCCATTATCGAAAATCGATGCCAAAATTTGAAATGTTTTATGTAAAGTGATACTTGAGATTTTAGGAAACTAAGGGCGAAAATGGTTTCCAAAAAGGAGTTGAAATGAATCCACAATCACTATTTTAAATTAGAAAAATCAAATCATGAAATCCCCCAATTTCTCGATCAAACCCCTTAATTTGATGTTAAAATTATGAATCAATCATAAATTATAGAAAATAGTTAAAAAAGACTTACTAATTTATTCCCCACGAAAATCCCTTGAAAAATCATAAAAAAACCAAACTCAAAATGTTGAAAATGGAGAAAAAATGAAGAAAACTGACATTTTAAAATTAAATACCATTCAAGGATCATTTGTATATGCTCCACAAATGCAGAGGCCAATTGGGCTACACTCTATGTGTCATGCCCCAAGCTCACACCCTAGTCGTGGCCGGCACCGAGAACCATCATCGGTCACCTTCGTCTGCATCATAAAATGTTGCAGGTCCAGAATACATCAGTACGTGAAATGTATAGTATGTAAGATGGCCAAAACAAAACTCAAGATAAGGCATTATACTCAAGAAATTTAAAACATATCTAAAAATAAGGTAGCATAAGTAATAGGAGCAGTACATGCTAAAAATAGAACACATACTGAAACTCTGTATGTAAATATTACCTTGTTTTAACTTGGGGAGTTTTTCTAACCGATAACCACCACTATGAGTTTCATGATGATACAATGTCTTGTCCATGCTGTCAGAACCGTCTCGCACTTTGTCGGGTTAAGGAACGAAAACTAGGGGAGTGGATCCAACAAAAAACTGGGCCATCTCAGTGGCAATGAGGAGTTGTACTTTTGGTACAATCCTATCCTATGCTGGCTACGTAGTTATGAGTTCAAGTTATTATTACTCTCACTTAAATCAGAGATCCATACTACTCCCAAAAATATTAATCGTAGGCTCATACTTGAAAGATTATTCTTGCTCAACTTAACTCTTTTCTTTATCTAAAAGTTGTATCAATGCAAGATATTTCAACATGATCTTTATTTCTTAGATATCTTGCAAATATAATAACTTTAACTACTTCTTAAATTTAACTGAAAACTATGATTATGATAACTTTTAATGAAATAGATATAGAGTTCTCATAATTTCAACATTAACTGTAGTTCTTGTATCAATAGCCTAGTTTAGTGTCAAAATCAGTAAAAGGCATGATTTTTATCAAAAGGAATGCAAGAAAAAGTATTTGGATGAAATTGAATAGTAATAAAGGAAACTTTGATCTCAGTTTATACTAGTGATCTTGGGTTGAAACTAGTGATTAAAGATTCTAAAAAAATGGTAGACTAATTTTTGGAGGCCCTTACAAACCTTAGAAATCAACTTCTTGGAAGAATAGGGAAGGACTCTTGAAAGCCCTAACTTTGCCTCTTGAATATACGCTCTGAGTTCTTGGAAGGTTTTAAAATTAATGACATGAAAAATTTCATTCTATGGGTTTATATAGGTGAAAACTGACTAGTTTAGGCTTAAAAAGGGTGAGAAAAGTGGAAACTACCTTTCCTTAGAAATAAAAGAAGAAAACTCACCCTGTAACACCATGTCCACGTCATGCCTGGGGCACAAACATGTGTATTTCACCAAATTCTCAAAACGCATTATTTTCCAAAAAATGAGAGAAATCACCAAGTGTAAGTCTGTGTCCCAGGTGCAACGTACCCTGGGCACGCACTCACACTGGTTTAATTTTAATTATGAAGAAAATTCTTTTGACTCGGGTGCTCTAAAATCCCACTGATACCTCTTCCCCACTCAGTTTTCTGTGCTGATTGGAAATCTGATTTTGAATTTTCCATCGGAGCTTGGAAAGATGTGTTATATGCACATCTTCTTTCTAGAGATATTTTGGTAATTTCACTGGGTGATGCAATACCTCCCCCTTGGGATCATTCTTGTTTGAATGACAACAATGTGAAAAATTTGTTCAAAGTGCATAAGGTTATTTTTAAACTCAATTAAATGCAAATCTTTGAGATTAAGAGTGGAAATTTACCTTTACGATCCTCATTGAGGCCCACAAACAAGTGTGGATATTTCGCTTTCATATCTTCCTCTACTTCCCATGTGGCTTCCTCAACGAACTGGTTTCTCCACAACACATTCACCGAAGCAATCTCCTAAGTCCTCAATTTGTGAACTTGTCGGTGTATTATTTGCACTGGGACCTCTTCTTATGTCAAGATATCTTTGACTCCAATACTCTCTACAGGCATAGCCAGTGTGGGATCTCCCAAACACTTCTTAAGAATAGAAATATGGAATGCTGGGTGAATAACAGCTAACTCTGGTGGCAATTTCAATTCATATGCCACATTACCAATCCTCCTAATAATCAAGTATGGCCCAATATATCATAGACTGAGCTTCCCCTTTTTCCCAAATATCATGACTCTCTTCATCGCTGACACCTTTAGGTACACCCAATCACATACCTCAAATTCCAAATCCCTCGTTCTAACATCAGTGCAGGACTTTTGTTGACTTTGGGCTGTCTTTAGTCTTTCTTGGATAACTTTCACCTTCTCCGTAGCCTAATGGACTAAATTAGGTCCCATAAATCCTGCCTCACCAACTTCAAACCACCCAATAGGTGATCTACACCTTCTCCTATAAAGGGCCTCATATGGTGCTATTTGCATGTTAGCCTGTAAATTGTTGTTATAGGAAAACTCAATCAAGGGTAATTGATCATCCCAGTTATCTTTAAAGTCTATCACACATGACCTAATATAACCTCGAGGGTCTATATGGTCTGCTCCGCTTGTCTATCTGTCTAGGGATGAAAGGCTGTACTAAGATTCACCTTTGTCCAAGCCCTTTCTGAAAGGACTTCCAAAATTATGCCATGAACTTGTATGAAATAATGGATATAAGGATCTCATGAAACCTAACAATCTCTTTAATGTAAATTCTGGCATAGTCCTTAGTTGTATCAATCGTCTTGACAGGTAGAAAGTGAGTCGACTTGGTCATTCTTTCTACTATGACCCAAAGCGAATCATGTTGTCTACAAGATAGAGGTAAGCCTGTTATGAAGTCTATATTAATCATCTCCCACTTCCACTCTGGAATTTCAATATTTTGGTCCACACCGCAAGGTCTTTGATGCTCCACCTTAACTTGCTGGGAATTCGGGCACCTAGACATGAACTCTATGATGTCCTTCTTTATGCCAACCCACCAATAAACCTCCCGTAGATTCCTATACATTTTTGTTGCACCTAGGTGAATAAAGTATCTGGCATTGTGAACCAAAACTAGGATCATGTCTCTAAGACTATCAACACTTGGTACACACAATCTGCCTTGATATCTCAGGACTCCATCTCCCCCTTTCCCAAACCCTAATACTTTCTATTTCTATACATCTTCTTTTAGCTGAAGGAGGATAGAATCCTTATCTTGCTTTTCTTTCACCTCCACCACCAAGGATGACTTTGCTCCATTTTTTATAATGGCACCACCCTCGTCACAATCTTCAATCTGCACGCCAAGCGGGCTAGCCTGTGCACTTCCTTAGCCAATTCATTCTTTTCATCCTCAATATGTGCAATGCTCCCCATGTTCAACTTATTGAGAGCATTAGCAACTACATTAGGTTTATCTGGCTGATAGAGGATGCTCATATCATAGTCTTTCAATAGCTCCAACCATCTCCTCTACCTCAAATTTAGCTCCTTCTGGCTGAATACGTACTGTAAGCTTTTGGTGGTCCGTGAATACATCTACATGCCCACCGTAAGGATAGCATCTCCAGAATTTTAGAGCAAACACCACAGCAGCAAGCTCAAGATTGTGAGTGGGTTAGTTCTTCTCATGGGTCTTAAGCTGTCTAGGGGCATATGCTATCACCTTGCCTCTTTGAATCAATATGCATCCCAACCCAACTCTGGAAAAATCATGTATACCACAAATTCATCAGCTCCCTTGGGTAGGGATAAGTCCGAAGTTGTGGTCAGCCTAGCTTTCAACTCTTGGAAGATCTTCTCGCAAGTGTTTGACCACTTGAACTTAACCTTTTTCTGAGTTAGCTTAGTCAAGGGAGCTGAGATGAAAGAAAACCCCTTTATAAAACGCCTGTAGTAACCTGCTAAGCCCAAGAAACTCCTTGTCTCTATTGGAGCAGTGGACCTTGGCTAGTTCTTTATTGCATCAATCTTTTGAGGATCTGCTTGAATGCCTTCACCAGAAATAATATGACCAAACAAATTCCACAGATGCTAACCAGAACTCGCATATGGAAAATTTGGCATATAACTATTGGTCCTTAAGGGTCTAAAGATAATTCTAAGATGGTCAACATGCTCCTCCTTGTTACGAGAGTAAATCAAGATGTCATCTATGAATACAATGACGAACATATCTAAGTACTACCTTAACACCCTATTCATAAGATCCATGAAAGTCGCTGGTACATTTGTCAGTCCAAATGACATGACAAAAAACTCATAATGAGCGTAGTGAGTTCTGAAAGTTGTCTTAGGGATATCTTTTTCTCTAACTTTAAGGTAATGGTACCTAATTCTGAGTCTATTTTGGAGAAACAAGTAACACCCCAAAGCTGGTCAAACAGGTCATCAATTCTGGGAAGAGAATACTTGTTATTTATGCTGACCTTATTTAACTGATGGTAATCTATGCACATTCTAAGAGAACCGTCCTTTTACGCACAAAGAGAACTGGAGCACCTCAAGGTGAGATGCTTGGTCTAATGAAACCCTTATCTAAGAGGTTTTTCAATTCAGCTATAATTTCAATTCCTTTAGCTTTGAAGGAGCCATAAAATACAAAGCAATAGATATGGGCTGAGTATCTGGGAGTGTATCTATCCCAAAGTCTATATCTCTATCAGGAGGGACTCCAGGTAGATTATGAGGAAAGACTTTGGGGAACTTGTTCACGACTAGTATTGACTGAAGAGATGGTGTCTCGACACTAGAATCTTTGACCCTGACTAGATGATATATATACCTTTTGGAAATTAACTTTCTGGCTTTAAGATATGAGACAAATTTACCCTTAGGAAAAATTGAGCTACCTCTCCATTCTAAGACTGACTCATTTGGAAATTGAAACTTAACCACTCTAGTTCTGCAGTCTATAGAGGCATAATAAGCATGAAGTTAGTCCATGCCTAGAATGACATCAAAATCTACCATGTCTAACTCAACCAAGTCAACTAGGATATCTTTACGGTAAACTAATACTGGACAACTCCTATAGATTCTTTGGGCTAGAATAGGTTCTCCAGTGGGAATGGAAACACTAAAGGGCTCAAGAAGACATTTTGGACTGATCCCAAACTTTATGGCTACATAGGGAGTCACAAATGACAATGTGGCACCTGGTTCTAATAATGCATAGACATCATAAGTAAAGACTTTGATCATAATGGTAACTACATCTAGGGAGTTCTCATACTCCTTTCTGGTGGCTATGGCATATTTCACCTGTTCCTGATGTAGCACCCCTCTGAATTGGCTTACCCTGTGGTGCTGAAGAAAGTGATTGAGATCTATTATCTCTCATGTTCTGCCTCCTCGTGGCACAATCCTTCAAGAAGTGCCCCACCTGACCACATTTGAAACAACTATTTGTACCTATAAGACACTCTCTTGGATGAGACCTGCCACACTTACCATAAACAGGAGAATGAGTCAATCCTTAAGGTATGCTACCCTATGAATGGCTGCCCTGAAACCTGCGGTTCTGAGACCCCTTCTCATTATTCACCCTCGATAGAGGTGCGTTAGCGAATGAAGGTGCTAATTCAGATATCCTAGGCTAAAAAGATGAATGATTGACATTTCCAGCTCCCCTCTTGCCTGTCTCTTGGCCTGATGTCTTGGCCCTTTTACTTGTAAACTCCTCCCTATCCCGCATTTTCTACTCCTCCACCTATTGTACATAGGTCATCAAGTGAGTTATATCCATATCGACAATCAATATAGCATTTCTACCTTTAGTCATCTGAAAGAGCCCTGACCAAATAGGTCCATCCTAGTACGAATATTTGCTACCATAGTCAGAGCATAATGAGACAACTGAGAGAATTTGAGGCTGTATTTCTGTACACTCATAGTCTCCTGCTTCAAATTTAGAAATTCCTTCAATTTAGCCTGCCTCAACTCTCTAAGAAAGTACTGTCCTAGAAAGGCATCTTCAAATACTTCCCAACTCAAAGCTGGCACCCCTTCTGCTCTGCCTCCTTTCCACTGATCAAACCAGATGCTAGTTACTCCTTTGAGCTGGTAGGAAGCCAACGGACCTTGGCTAGTTCTTTATTGCATCAATCTTTTGAGGATCTGCTTGAATGCCTTCACCAGAAATAATATGACCAAACAAATTCCACAGTCAACCCGCTCAGCATCACATGTGTACATAACCTGAAATTTTTTCTGGAGCTCCTCAATAAATTTCTCAGGATCCTCCTTCATATTAGACCCTGTGAACTCAGGTGGGTTCATCCTCATAAACTCATGAACCTTGGTGGTATTTGAACCATTATTCCTGCCATATCCTTGTCAATCTCTCTGTGTAGTTACCGCTTGTGCCAAAGTCTGGATGGCTTGGCGGAGCTTAGCATTGGCGGAGCTCAGCATTCGAGATGTCTGCTTATGGTGGTTGCTCAATAGGCATAGCTGGACCTCTAGGTCTCTCAGGAATTGGCCCAGGCTGGTTCACATTCCGCTTGGCTTGGCGCCCTCTACCCTTTGCTAGTCTAATAACTCTACATAGAGGCATGATCTAAAAATAAGGCATGGATGTACGAGTTAGAAGGTATTTAACAGAGGTAAACTCTGAAGCACCAGAGGAAATAACAATTGATAGTGACCTCTAACTAGAATAACCTGACCAACTACTAAAAATAAATACTAAGGAAGAAAGCATAGACAATGACTCCAAGACTTGAGAAGTTTCTCTTACCGACAACCACCACTATAAGATTTATTATGATACAGCATCTTGCCCACACTGCCAGAGTCATCTCATATTTTGCCCAGGTAAGGAATGAAAATTAGGGGAGTGGATCCATCCCAAAACTGAGCCATCTTAGAGGCAATGAGGAGTTGTACTTTTGGTACAATCCAATCCTATGCTGGCTACGTCATTTATGAGTTTGATTTATTATTACTCTCACTCAAATCGGTGCTCAATACTACTCCCAAAAATATTAATCATAGGCTCATACTTAAAAGATTATTCTTGCTCAACTTAACTCTTTTCTTTATCTGAAAGATGTATCAATGCAAGGTATTTCAGCATGATGATAGTCACTTTCCAATAAGAAAGCGGTCGCTATCAGTAATTAACCTAACTGAGGTTAGGGTTGAATCCATAGGGAATATAGGGCTTGACTATAAGATTTTACTACTAATCATTCCTAGTATCTATAACTATAATCTCTAGATGGGGATTTATTGAGATTCAAAGACAAATAAAAATGAACACTAATTAAAATTCGAGAAAACACTCAATTTTGGGGGCAACTTGGGAATTGTATACCCCATGACTCGTTGACTAAATTACCCTAGGTAACATAACTTTGATAGTTGAATTGCATGTAGGATGTTAACTTAGGTTCTTCCAGCCCTCTTGTGAAGGTAAAGGTTGAATTTCACCATGGCGCTTGGTCGGCCACCATAGTGAGCCAACTAACCATTACCAATTGTCCCAGTAAACCTCCCTTTGGTCAGGTTTGGTCGATTAGATGGGAAAAACATCAATCGAATCCTGTCATCTACTTTCCTTTTCCTATTTATCACTACCTTGGTCGGGATCGTGATAGTAAGCAGGGTTTGGTGTTGGCCACCACCAAACAATATTAGTCATGAAGGGAAATAAACAATATATGCAAAACCCCAATCGTAGATATGCACAAGACACAAAACCCCAATCATAAACATGCACAAAACCTAGGTCATCTCAAGTCAACTAACCATGGTTCCCACAACCCTAAGTTGTGGGTGCTTAGCTACTCATGGCTAAGATAAAACAAACAAAAATGCACATAATAATCATAATTGAGAGTTTCACCAATAACAATGGACAAGATAAGCACTACAAATTGCAAAAAGCACAAGCTTGATTGATCAACAATGAGTACAAAGCAAGATTTGCAATCCCCAAAATGGGTTTCCTAAAAAGAACAAAAATCTACCCTAAAACCCAAGAGAAGCTTCAAAATATAATGGAGAAATTTCTACTGTTCAAAACTTCTTTCAAAAACCTAACTAAACTATTATAGTATTTAAAAACAACCCTAGGAATTATGCAGAAAAGACAGCTAGCATCTGATTTCACAGTTATGACTCATACGTTGGCCTATGAGTCGTAGTCGTGGTCTTGTATAATGTTCTTAACATCTTGGACTAAACTAACACGAGTCGTTACTCAAGCTACGACTCATATGTTGGTCTCATAGTCTTGGTCTTCAGTTCTTGGTCCAACATTTTGGCTCTTGATTCTTGCTACGAGCCCATCTATACTAGTCATAGTGTGTCTTACGACTCGTAGCCTAGGCTCGTAGGGGTGACCTTCACTTGGAAGATTTCTGATTTTTGGTCTCTGATTCCTGTTATGACACAACCTATGACTCGTAGCGTGAGCTATGACTCGTAGGAGGGTTCGCATGGCCTATGCTTTAGCAAAATCTGTAACTTTTCTTTAATATTATGCCAATCTAACTGTTCTGTAATATTAAAATAAAAACATATCAAAACACTAAAAAGTCAATTGAAGAACTCACACATTCCCTTGTTTTAGGCATCAAATATGCTGTAATTTGACATCACATCAACACCCTAAACTTAGAATTATTACTTGTCCTCAAGCGACGAATCAATCTACACAGACAAAGAGAAATACATCGTAACTATATCAATGGCATATACAATAACTCATTTGGTTCAGGTACCCAGCTACTATTTACAAAACAGGGTTGCCAAGTTATTGAGCAAACTAGAACATCATGAAAGACTTGACAATCTAACTTTGACAAGTTAAGGAGCATCAACCATCCACAGTCACCGATATAGTCATATGCTACTCAAGTAGTTCAAATTCCCTCACTAGAAAGAAGTCTTTTATATTCACTCTAGAACATTCAGAAAGCAGGGACTGAGGAAACATTTTCACTCTTACAATTGAAATTCATGTACAATGACTAGCACCATAAGCTTTCCCTTATACTCATTTTTCTGGCTTGGTGATAAAGTGGAGTTGGATCACTTTACCTGTGCCTTGATTTCAAACTCATTTTTGCTCCTTTTTCTCAATTAAAGGCACTTTTCTTCTTTTTCTTCACTCGGTTCATGCTTTTTCATTTTTTTCTTAATTTTCCAACTAACCACCTTATCACTTTTACTTTACCATAATAAGGGTCACCCTCAACTTAGTCTTTTAGCCTCAGGTGAAGTACACAATATCTATGCCTCAAACCAGGGCCACCAACTGCAGCCACCCTCAACTTAGGCCTTTGGCCTCAATCAGGGTTCACATTTTCAAGGTAGACCAGGGCTAATATCAGGGCATTTCATCAGACAAGGTTAAGCTAGCAAGGTATCAAGAAAGAATGAGTACATGATAAGTTAAAATATTTGGAAAAAGGGAATCTCTCACTTAACTGGAGGGTTATTTTAGGCTAAAAGTGGTTTCACTTAAAGAACAAAGGTCTAAGATTTTTTCCATATCCACCACATCACCAAACCAACTTTAAAGTAACAAGGCAAGTTATGAGTCCATACAAGATGCATGAATGCAGTTAAAGAAGCTTACAACACACATGACAATTGCATCCATAATCAAGTATGGACTCATAGGTCATGCTTTTAGTCTCAGCTTACCTTCATAATATCAGAATAAACATTGCCAAATACTCACAAATGTACGAATGCACCAATACTCACAACCTCAAAAATTTTGAGGGTACCCAATTTTGGCATCAAAAGTGTAAAGAAAATCTAAGAACTATATATATATATATGCCAACAGATAATATTACTATGAATTTACCCATTATCTATACTACCTAAATATCTCGGTTCAATAGGAAAATAAACATCCACAAGGAAAAAGAAGCACGACAAGAAAATCTTAGGATCAAAAATAGAGGAAGTTATGGACTTGAGGCTACTCAGACTTCACCTTAATCCATAACTTCCACCATCCCGCCAAAATAGGCTACTTTGTCCTCGAAGTAAAGACAAGAACAAAAACAAAACACAATTACATAGAAATATATATACATACATTCATTAAAAACCAAAAATAAACTTCCAAAGTAGAAGTAAAAATAACATTCGACAGAAACATATATAAACACAACAAATAACCAACAAAATAAAAAGATTGTCTAAAAAGAAAACAAAGTATCCAATCATAACAAAATGACTAGTGGGGTCAAAAGAAGTCAAACATCAAGGTGCATCAAGCACCAGTCTCGGGCTGATCTGTGAGGTCCTGGAGCTGGCTCTCCTCTTCTGCTGTAGTGACGGAAGTACCCTCTTTAGATAGGATATGTTGTGCTTGGTATCTCTCAATAGCCGCAGTAAAAGTGACTCTTGCACTACCTTCTCAGGCATGGGCTCCTCTTGCTTAGGTCTTGGCCTCTTCGGGGTCGGCTCTGGATCATCACGCTCTAGAGGCCTCCTTCCTCTGGTGTTGATCGGTCGGCGAGCTAATAAATACCTCATTTCCTAGCGGTGCTTCCTCTGGGGCTGAAACAGGGATTGCCAATATCTGTAATAAGTCATCCTTGAGCTTGAGCAACTCCTTAGTCATCACACTCATATCAGTAGGCCTAGCACCCTCGAGCCTCTTTTGAACTTTAACCTCGAATGCATCAACTCGTGCATCAATCGCTCGGACTCTATCATCAACTAAAGCTCAGGCAAATGCCCGCATCCTCTCCTCGGCACCCTGAATGGTCTGATCAATCAATGGTTGGACCCATACTGACAACTTCCAAAGCCTCCCCTCAGCTATAGTAACCCTGCACAATAGATCCTGAAATGCAACAATAGAGAAAAGAGGGTCAACCTGTAAAGAAGGAGATGCCAGTGTTGGAGTGCTAGATGAAGGTGCCAACTCGATCTCAACTGCAGGTATGGGGTCTATAGTAGCTAGAGTAGTGTCGGTAGTAGCTAAAGGTAACACCAGAATCTGAGGCTTTGTAGGGAATGGCTCTAGATAACTAGAGGAGCTGCTAGTGGTAAGGCCACCAAATTTTCATCATCCTTGATCAGGCTGGGATCGATAGTGCATGTAGCCTCAACTTGAGGGTCTCGGAGAGGATCGATGGGAACACCTGCTGTACTGCATAGTTGGTGGATCAGAACTGGAAATGGTAGTGAGGTGCTCATCCGAGATGCAACTTCGTGAATCTTCTCCAAAATGATTCGGGCCCAATCTATAGCATAGCCAGCTAGGGTGGTGGCCAACAAGACTACTCTCTCAAGGGTGATCACATTATCTGTGAAGGTTGGCCTAATATTCCAACGGATAATGGACCACCAAAACTTAGCTTGACATGATAGATGTGCTTTAACTATGGGCTCTGTATGGGTTGTCACCCATGTGGGTTCTACATCTTTCTCACAGATTTGACTAGTGATCCACCATAGTAACTCTGTCCTGGCTCTGATATACTTCCCAGTCACCGCTCTCCTCATTTTATCAATACGGCTATTATACTCCAGGATGGACTGAGGCACTCTATAATTGGGCCCAAACTGCATTTGTCTGGTAGTCTCCTCTGAGATATCCACTCTTCTCCACTGGATTGTCACCATCCGTAGCCTAGGCTGGTTGATTGGCCTTTTGTTCTTTGGCAACCCCCGACGAAGTGTAGCAAGATATGCCACATAGAACTCATGGACTATATAAGGAGCATATTTGCCTAGCTATTGCGTAGACCACCTAAGTCCGTACTCATCCAACCCAGCATCCAATCCGGGCACTCTATCTAGACCGAATGCATTCAACTGGGAGTCCTCGTGAAATTGGTGAACTAGCTTGCCTTGCCCTTTAGGCTCTAACCCCTGGTCATATATTTCTTTCATTCTAGGGACACACCATCTATGATCGGCTGGTGGTTGGGAATGGACCTCATCCTGCCGAGTTTGGGAGGTGTTTTCTGATTCAGACTCAGAGCCAAAATGTAAGCGGGTCATCTATGGCAAGCTACTATTTGACCCATCCCTGTTGCCCTGTTGTTCCTCCTCTTCAGACTGGGAGGAATTATTCAATTCCAAGGCATCTGTGCTGTAAGTGCCGAGTCTGAGGTCTATTGGCCTCTAGGTCTAGCTTGACTCTGTGGACTTCCATAGAGCCCTTGGATTGCTAGGTATCGGAGGATTAATCCCACAACCTTTGTTGAAGAGCTTGAATAGCCCGTTTGTCTTTTGAAGGCATTTTTTCAGCAAACAACCCACAAAAAAACATATTAAGTCCAAGATGTTTGATTCACTGAAATACAAAGCAAAAAACAGGAAACAAAAACAAATAGAAGTTAACTATGCACTAATGCAACTACAGATGTGCAAGTACGAGTGTACTTACGACTCATAAGGTGACATACGAGTCATATACTGGCCCCGTAGAACCAGTTGTGCCTTTAAAAATACTTTATGATCACAAATATGAGATCCAGATATGAGTCATAGTTATGATCTCGTACCTAGTACCAAAAACATTTTAAAAACTTAACCAAGTTTATGAGACCCTCACTACGAGTCGTACTAGGTACTATGAGTAATATGTGGGCCTCGTATGAGAAATATAAAGGAATTATAGGTGACTGATGCTTGCTACAAGACACCACCATGACTCATATACGAACTTACGAGTCGTAGGAGTGCCTCATAACCGATCACAGAAGCCACCTGCAATACCAACTTATTTCCCACTCAAAGCACAAATACATCACCAAATCTCAACCCATTCAAGAAAATAGGAGCAAACCAAGACTAAATGACACATATTCAATTCCAAACTAACATTGGCAGTTCAAAATGACCATTATCCCTAAGAGTCGATATCAACTTTACAATTCATCAAGTACACCAAATATAAAATACGTTACAAACTAACACTTGACAACCAAACACGTTTCGAATCAGTGCAATCACCATTCACAACGATTCAATAACAATCCATATGTTCAAACACAGGCAATCACACCCATACTACCTACATTTCAACTCCCGCAACAATAATGCAATACAAACCAAAAATTTACCAATTTCATGCTCACAATCATCCATTTAAGAATCTCAACAATGTTCAATTTACAACTCAATCTTTTTCAAAGCCTACAAACCCTAGATTACAAGTTTAGCTCAAAAATCAATATTTGGCATACTTCAGCCTGGTCAAACTAAACCTATATTCATGTACGAAACAAGCTCATCAACAAAAATCAAGAAATGTAATCAAAGAACTTACCAATTTGATTATAGAGGTGAACCAAAGTGAAGAAAATTGAAAATCAAGATGAAACCCTAGAAATTTACACCCTCGCCGGAATCTTCACCAAAAAATGGCGTGGATGGTTGAAATTTGGTCAGAAAAATAATGTGGGTGATGGGGAAGGATTTTTCATCGCGGTAACCTCACTGAAATCTTTGCTGAAACATAACGTGGGTTGGTCGAGATTTTTGCAGGAAAAAAAATAAGAGTAGAGTTTGGGTTTTTCGTCTCCTATTTAGGGTTTGGGATTGGGAATAGGGGTTAAATTTTATTTTGACCCATTATATAAGCAAATCGGGTCGACTTTTAAAAATCTACAGATTAGGGCAATGAGATCCCCACTATGAGTCATGGATCGTCCTATGACTCGTAGGTCCCGATCTTGTACCAGTCCTGACACTTAGAAAAAATTTAGGAATCATACCTGGGTACTACGAACTCCACTTACGACTCGTAGGGGATCCTACGAATTGTAAGGTTGGCCCATAGTGTATGTCCCAACTTTAGATACTTACTGTTTTCCCCTATGAGGCATGACTATGAGTCGTAGTGAAGACTATGACTCGTAGGCCTACTCGTAGGAACTGCTCCAAGTCCAATTTTTTAGATCTTTAGTCCTTTCCTTCTCACCTGCTTACCAAATCTCAAAGCACAGAAATCCTCAAAATCATTACAATTGCATTATTGTCTATAAATTTAAATCAAACTACTACTACTACTACTCTAAGTCTCAAACAAACAAATAATTAGCAAAATGCTTGGGTTGCCTCCCAAGAAATGCCTTATTTAACATTGTGGCCTAACTTTGTCATCTTCCTTTGTCAACTTTCATCAAGTGTCCACACCTCACTCTTGTATTCATCTGGGTGTTTCATGGATTGGCGAATATCGAACACAACTTCTGCATCATTAACCCTAAACCGCAGCTGACCTGAATCCATATCCACAAGTGCTCTCCCAGTGGATAGAAAAGGTCTCCCCAAAATGATGGGCACCTCAAAATTAACATCGCAGTCTAGGATCACAAAATCTTCTGAAAAGATGAACTAGTTGACTTTAACAAGCACATCCAACAGGATTTCCTCCAACTTTTTAATGGTTCGATCTGCCATAAGCAACCTCATTCATGTCGAGGTAGGAGACCAAGGCCAAGATTTTTGAATATGGCAAGAGTCATTAAATTGATGCTTGCTCCTAAGTCACATAGCGCTCTTGTAAATTCAATGTTGCTGATAGTACAAGGAATGGTGAATGCCCCAGGGTCCTCTTGCTTTTGAGCAAGGCATTTAGTCATAATCGCACTACATTGTTGGAGTTCTTGTGAGAACTCTTGGCTTAAGGTGCATTTTCTTGGTGACTAAATCCTTCATATATTTAGCATTTCTGGGTATTTTTTGCAATACTTATAGGAAAGGGATATTGATGGAGAGTTGCTTCAACATTGAGAGAAAGTGTTTGAATTTACCCTCATCTTCCTTCTTTTTGAGCCTTTCAGGGATTGGAGGAGGAGGTTTTGGGATTTATTTCACTTTGTCATTCTCCCTTATCTCTTCTTATTGCATCCCAACACCCTTCGGATCTTCTCCCTCAACTTCAACTTCCCCACCATGACACTTATAGACGACTTCATCCATAATAATCGGCATAGGGGGATCTATTGTACTCTTGCCACTCTTAGTTATCACCACCATGCAATGCCCTTCATTTTTAGGATTTTGAACCATATTGCTTGGTAGGGTGCCCTTTAGGCGTTGGTTCAGTTGTGAAGAAACTTGTCTAAATTGTTGCTCAAGTTACTTGATTGCCACTGAATGGGACTCTATCTTTTGATTAATATTAGAGATATCTGCTTTCATTCCCTTTAGAGCCTCACCATGATGCTCTGCTTGCTTCAACAACTTTTCAAACATATCTTCAATCCTAAAATTGCTTGATTCGGCATCACGATTGTGTGGTGGCACATAAGGACCGCTTTTGTAGCCCTCTCTTCTCCCCCATTCTGCATCTAGCACTCTCTCTCTCATAATATCCACCCCTATTATCTCTATACATCCCATCACGGTTAAAGTTTTGACCTTCATTCCCGGAGCCTTGTCTTCAATAGTCTGAATAGACCCTTGGGGGTTGTTTTGAAAACCCGCCACTTGGTTGCTTACATAATAGGCATCCTCATCAAAGAATTGATCATCATACATAGGAGTAAATAGGGGTTGGTGGCTATTGCCTTCACACTAGCTTGGTTTTGCTTCAAAACCAAATCCATGCTCGTACGGAGTTGAGCAAGTTGCTCCATAATCTCTTCATTCACTTTCGCTTGCTCACTATATGTGGTAACCGCATAAGAACTCTTTGTATTACTACGCTCACTCTAACCCCATGCTTTGTTGATCTTTACCACTTGCTCCATTCTTTTGACCACTAGCTCAAATAGTTGATCAAGAAAAAAGCCTCCCATGATCGTGTTGGCGTAAGCTTTGCTATTATCATCAAGTGCTCTATAGAAGATCTCGACCAAAACATCATCAACAATTTTATGATCAGGAACCATCCTCAAGGATTTGGTGAATCTCTCCCATGTAGTTCTAAGAGAGTCTCCAGGCAATTGCTCAAAGTTATTTATTTGGTACTTAAGCTTCAACTTCTTCGACCTTGGGAAATATCTTTGTAGGAACACCTTCTACAGCTCAGCCCAACTTCTAATGGTACCCGGAAGAAGTTTCAAAAACCATATAGTTGCATTGCCAATCAGTGACAATGGGAACACCCTCAATCCAACAATGTCAATAGAAATATTCTACGTCCCCATGACACTTTTGCATACGAAGATGATATTTTGGAGATGATGGTGGGAATCCTCTGACGGTAACCCTGTAAATAGGCCACAGTTTTGGAACATCTGGAGTAATCCACTTGATACCGCAAACTTAGAATCTGCCGGTAGAGAGGGCAATACTATAGAACCGGTAACATCCATTGCCATAGTGTTTAATCAGTATTGATTCTAGCCATAAGCATTTGCATTAAAATCTATAAGATGTGGCTGGTTAAGCCTTGGTGGTGGATTCTCCTCTCTTCTTAAGTCTTCCTCATTCACATGCATATCCTCCTCAATCCCAATGTCCTCATCCACTTGAGCCATCCTTCTTGGTCGTCAATGAATCTCCAAATTTAGTGAAGCTAAGGGATTGCCTTGGCTTATTGTATTGGGCATACAACCTAGTACACCCTGCAAAAGAAATCAAACAACAAAAACAAAACAAAATAAAAGTAAAGTACAAGAGACTCTAGAAATCAATACTAGAACTAACTAATAGTGAAATCAACTCAAAATCTAGATGTATTCCCCGGCAACGGCACTATAATTTCTGATGATGTTCACGCTCCAATAAGAAAGCGGTCATTGTTAGCAATTAACCTAACCGTGGTTAGGGTCAAATCCATAGGGAATACAGGGGGCGCCATAATTTTGATAATGGTCACACTCCAATAAGAAAGTGGTCGCTATTAGTAATTAACGTAACCGAGGTTAGGGTCGAATCACAAGGAATACAGGGCTTGACTATAAGATTTCACTACTAATCATTCCTAGAGCTTGGTCGGCCAGCATGGTGTGCCAACTAACCGTTAACTATTGTCCCAGTCAACCTCCCCTTGGTCAGGTTTGGTAGACTAGATGGAAAAAACATCAACTGAATTCTGTCATCTACTTCTCTTTTCCTATTCGTCACTACCTTTCACATTGTGGGTGTTTAGCTACTCATAGCTAAGATAACCCACAAAAAATGCACATAATAGTCATAGTTGAGAGTTTCACCAATAACAATAGAGTAGATAAGCACCACAAGTTGCAAAACCCACAAGCTTGATTGAAAGCAAGATTTGTAATCCCCAAAATGGGTTTCCCAAAGAGAACAAGAATCTACCCTGAAAACCTAAGAAACGCTTCAAAATATAATAGAGAAATGTCTACTATTAGAAACTTCTTTCAATAACCTAACTTAAATTATTTATAATATTTATAAAATAACCCTAGGAATTAGGCAGAAAAGACAGCTGGCATCTGATAAATTTTGCAGTTACAACTCGTAGGTTGTCCTAGAGTCATAGTCGGGGTCTCGTATCATGCTCTTAACATCTCAAACTGAACTAGTATGACCTATACGTATGAGTCATTACTCGAGCTATGACTCGTATATTGGTCTCGTAGTCTTGGTCTTTAGTTTTTGGTCCAACATTTTGGCTCTTTGATTCTTGCTACGAGTCCACTTATACGAGTCGTGGTGTATCTTATGACTCATAGGCTAAGCTCATAGGGGTGACCTTTACTTGGCAGATTTCTAACTTTTGGTCTCTTATTCCTACTACGACACAACCTACAACTCGTAGTGTGAGCTACGACTCGTAGGAGGGCTCGTATGGCCTATGCTTCAGCAAAATCTGCAACTTTTCTTCAAAATCATGCCAACCTAACTTTTTTGCAAGATTAACAGAAAAACACATCAAAACACTAAAAAATCACTTTAACAACTCATAAAATCCCTTGTTTTAGGCATCCAATATGCTGTAATTTGATAGCACATCACAACATGATCTTTATTTCTTAAATTTCTTACAAATACAAGAACTTCAAATGCTTCTTAAACTTAACTCAAAACTATGATTATGATAACTTTTCATGAAATAGATATAAGGTTCTCATAATTTCAACCATAATTGTAGTTCTTATCTCAATAGCTTAGTTTAGTGTCAAAATCAGTAAAAGATATGATTTTTTATCAAAAATAATGCATGAACAAGTACTTGGATGAAATTGACTAGTAATGAAGGAAACTTTGATCTCAACTTATACTTGTGATCTTGGGTGGAAACTAGTGATTAAAGATTCTAAAATAATAGTAGACTAATTTTTGGAGGGCCTTACATATCTTGAAAATCAACTTCTTGGAAGAATTGGGAAGGATTCTTGAAGTAATAGTAGACTAACTTTGGGAGAGCCTTACATACCTTGTAAATCAACTTCTTAGAAGAATTGAGAAGGATTCTTGAAAGCCCTAAATTTGCCTCTTGAATATACGCTCTGAGTTCTTGGAAGGTTTTAACGTTAATGACATGAAAAGTTTTGTTCTAGGGGCTTATTTAGGTGAAACCTGACTAGTTTAGGCTTAAAACGGGTGAGAAAAGTCAAAACTACCCTTTCTTAGATATAAAAGAAGAAAACTCACCCCGTAACACCATGTTAGCGTTGCCCCTGGGGCGCGAACATGTGTATTTTGCCAATTCTTAGAATACGTTGTTTTCCAGAAAATGAGAGAAATCACCAAGTGTAAGTCCACGTCCCAGGCTCGTCGCACCCTAGGTGCACACTCACATTGGTTTGATTTTAATTACGAAAAATTTTCTTTTGACTTGGTCTCTCCAAAATTCGACCGAGACTTCTTCCCCAATCAGTTTTCCGTGCTGATTGCCAATTTGGTCTCAGATTTCCCATTGGAGCTTGGAAAGATGCGTTATGCATACATCTCCCCTCTAGGGATATTTTAGTAATTTCACGAGGCTTCACACCGTGAATACGGGTAAGGATCATGAATGCGAAGTATAGTTCTTCAGGCACCAGATATCTGTAAATATAATGAATCAAATTCTCGGAATGGACCCTCGAGATTCATTTAGAACCCGATACAGATAAACCATATATGAAACTCCACTAAATTAAACGTTTCATACTCAATAGAATCGTTAGAACTTGAGTCTGAGGTCTCCTCGATCCTGAATCCAATAAGCCGCAACTACACTAGTTTCGACCACTTGAAATGCTTAAATGCTATCAGAACACCTACAAAATTATGATTAAGCTCATTCTAGCACTAAAATCATCTCTCGAAACTATTGGAATCATCAAAAATCCAATCTGAGCATCGGACTTGAAATGTTGACCCATTGAGTTAAACTTTTTGAGAGTTTCACCAATAACAATAGAGTAGATAAGCACCACAAGTTGCAAAACCCACAAGCTTGATTGAAAGCAAGATTTGTAATCCCCAAAATGGGTTTCCCTTTCAACTCCGGACCTAAAATCCACATAACAACCTCAAATTTGATCTGAAAACTCTCTTATATAAATTTTTGCATTATAGAACTGATGGAATCGACATAATTCTACTCCGACACTCGAATCTCCGAATGATTCAAAATTTCAAAATTAGGCAACTTAACCTTCCAAAATTTATTTCTTTAGCAAAAACTCAATTTTTTACAAAATTTTTCAAAAATCAACTTTCAAAACCATTCAAATATGACTATGGGAATCGTTTGATAGGGATAAAATGATAATTTCATCAAAAAACATAAATAAAAAAATAACCTTCAGGATCATTACACATTGAGATACTTAGAGGATACAAAAGGTGGTTTCTAGTGAATTGTGATAGAATTGGATATGAAAAATTCTAAGCACCTTACTTTGGATCCATTATCCTTAATTAGATACGAAAAATTCTAAGCACCTTACTTTGAATCCATTATCCTGGGAATGATGCTATCGGGATGTTTTTGCAGTTTGAGCTTTGGGATCTCTACTTCCTCTTTTTGATTTCTTACCCTCCTATACAGAGTCGACATACAAAGTTCGACCCCTATGATCTCATCACTACACTTTGGTGAAGGCGACATCCGCAGTCCGTGGTCTAGACTCTACACTAATCCTTACAGAGTTTGATTTATTGACATATCTATTGCAGGTAGACTCATCCTCAGTTCGAGGTCCAAGCTCTGTGTTTTACCTCATACATATCTTTGAAATATTGGAACTTCTGAAGTACCTTGACTCTACCTTAGTTCTTTATTCTTAGCTTAGTTTTTCTGTGTACTTGACATGCTTATGGGGGTCCGTTCGAATTTCTATTTTAACTTGTGCATGAGTGTACCTTCTGAGTTTATGCGAGCCCAGTTGAATTTAGTTACTTTAGGTCTTGCTTGTTTCTTTACACTCATTTCATACCTTTACTAATCTCCGTTCTTGACCTATGTCTGTATTCTATTATAGTATTTCTTATTGCATTTATTTTCTTACTTAGTTGATCTATGATGCCTACTGAGTAATTATTTTTTGGTACTCATATTACACTTTGCATCTGTTTCATGATACAAGTCTGAGCACTAGTTACCATCGCAATTATTCGGGCTAGTAGCCATCAGCATTCAAAGGCAAGGGTGAGCACACACCGTTCTGGATTATTACCATCTCCTTTTGTACATTTTGTGGCTTGTCTTTGCTATTGAGACAGATCTTTTGTAGTTGTATATGTATTTTTAGCTTACTTTTGAGATTTGTGCTCTTTTTTAGCGGCTCTATACTAGTGACTTCCAGATTCTGAGAGGGATTCTATTTTATTTATGTATATTTGGCTTCTTTTGTGTTGTTTCTGTTATCTTTATTATGTTGTTGTTTAGTTTCTAGCTATACACCTATTACTAGTTGTTTTAGGTCTCGGATTGGCCTACCTACCAATGGGATATAGTAGGTGTCATCATGGCTCGAGAAATCGGATCGTGACATAAATATATCCTGAAATTCGTTAAAATGGGTTAATTTTTTTAATTGTGTTTGTGGTTTAAAAATATCTTTAAAAATATCTCCCAACTTGCAAAAATAGCTCATAAATCTTTCTTTTCAACTGTTGCTCCAAAACAAGGAATTAATTTTTAATTTTACCCTTAAACTATGCAAAATAAGATAATTTTGCCGTCTATATACAATTTGGGACAAGTGCACTTAATTGTGAAGACATCAGCTTAAATTTATATGGGATGTTACTAGATTAATTTCGCTATTTTAAACGGCAATTTTAATACAATGTCAATTATACATTTTACATAAAGTTTAATTACCTGCATTAATTTTTTTAACTAAAGATTTATTTATTATTTCCTTTAAAAACTATTATACCGACCCTCGACCGAAAATTTGGATAATTTAAAGTTATGATAAATAATGCAATATATCAATGTTCAACTGATATTTGATTTCCTGTATCATATCATTCTTAGTTAGTAAAATAAATTCATTAACATCAATGTAAAAAAACAAAAATTAAATAGTTATATAAGAAATGACACATAATATCATATTTAGGAAAAAGAACTCATACCTAATGTGAATAAGGAATCAAAAGAAAAAAAAGTTATATTTCAACGTTTATTTTTTATATGTTATTTTCATCACATTTATCCCTCACCCCCCCCCCCTCTGGTTCCTGCTTAATTTTTCTTTTAAAAATATTGATCCATTTTTCTTTATTTAGTAGCATCTTTTAGAAATAAGGATATTTTTAAGTAAAAAAATATAATGATAAGCGTAATTTTGACCTTAAACACAGTAAAGGATAAAATTGATCTATTTCGAATAGCTAAAGAGTATATTTGACCATTTTTTCTTTTAGCTATAAATAGTACAATTGGAAATTTTATTTCTTAAAAATAGAAATAGGCTAAATCGCTTGAGAACATTAACGAAAGCATGTCGCTAGAAACTAGAAAGACTCCACGACATTATGAGTACTATAATTAATTTATTGTTGCAACTTGTAATTAATTTAGTTGAACAAAGAATTATAAATGAATGCTCGTGGGTACCATCACTTGACATTGCCATGAGTACCACTATTATTTTGTCACATTGACTTCGGATGCTCTTTGTTATTTTATTTGAATAATTATGATGAAATCCCTGGCCCTAGATCTAATTAGTTGGCATTTGGCGATGACATCTCTCATAGAGCTAAGAAATAAGTTTGTAAACACAAATAGTAAAATACTATTGAAAATAGCTTAAAGTTTTTTGTGTGCACAAACTTGTCCTTATATTAGAAAGATTATCTCTCTTTATATTTCTTTTCTTATTTTATAATACTCATTTATTAAGACATTAAGCCATATATAAATATACTAGATATGAAAATTTGTGTCAGCAGGGGTCAAATATATGTTACTTTTCTAGTTCAGTTTATGTGATACAGTTGAAATTTAGAGAATCATTCAAAAAAAATTTGTGATTTTTAAACAATCAAAGTTAATTATTGTGATTTATAGTAATTTTTACATAATTTTAGATATTTTATATTACTTTTTGTGTCTCAATTTAAGTAGTGCAGATAAAAAAAAATTAGAAAAAATATTTTATGTTGATAATCAAAGCAATCAGGGACTAAACCCGCTAATGCCGTATATTTGATTGATGTTGAAAAAAAAAAAAACGAGTTTTTAAAAATTTCACATACGCTGAAATTGACGGAGATTAATTGGTACATGAACCAACCTCAACTTAGCTCTATTGATGGTTATTAGGAGCACTTAAAAGTTGGAATTCTTCAAAAAAAAAATCTTTTAAAAAAAAAAATTAACCACACAAGGGGTATTGCAGGTATCGTGGAACTTAAAAATATGCGGTCATTTGGAATTGGAGAGGAGAATGAAAGAAATAATGTGTTTCTTCTAGATTTAATAAAATGTGTTTAATTCAGATTTAATTAGAGGTTTAATGTGAATATTGAAAATTAGATTAATTTTTTTTTTAGAAATTAGATGACTATTTGTCCAAAGACTTGTAGCTTGTTTCATCTCAAACTTTTGGTAGGTCAAAAATATTTATTTTAAAAAAGTGAGGTGTTTGACCAAGTTTTTATAAGAAAATAAGTATTTGGAAAAAAATACTTATTTGCTCCACAAAAATGGTTTCTCCACAAAAGGACATTTTTGAGAAAAATACACTCAGAAACACTTTTAAAATATTTAGCGAAAAAATATTTTTAAAATTTATTGATCAAACACAAATACAAAAAATACACTTATCAAATAAGTTCATTTTAAAACCCTAGCCAAACGTACTATCACTAATAATCATAAGCTTGGAAGCTAGTTGGACACTTTTTCTTGACATGTTAACTACTTCCATATATAATTTGATATGTTTCATTCTTAACTATAGATATAGCTAAACCTTACGTAGGTGATAATTTATACAACTTTTTGTAAGTGGCATGTGTATCACAACTTTTTCTGTATCATATATTTATCCCATTTTGTTTCTTTATTATTCAGACAAGACCATATCAATAAAATTGGAGAGACCTAAAACTAAAATCAATAAAGAGATCTTTTTTTTTATTCTTCTAATTAACCTATATAAATGGAATAACAATAAGACAGGTGTTTTATGATTGATACTATAGCACAATAATTATTTTCAAATATTATGCTTTTCATGAACCCATAAATTCTCGTTTCATAGGATCATCCGACCGAAATAGTCTTAGTTCGAAGAATTGGCTTTGTCATGACCCCAAATGGGCTATGAGTGACACCTAGACTTAACCTTCTAAGTGAGCGAACCAACAATACAAACCCCAACTTATATAGCTATGCAACTTATAAAATTAGATAATAATGTGGAAGCTCAAACTTATATTACATAGCGTTTTTCAAAATCTGAAAGTTATCACATCAAGGACATCTAATATCAAAATATCAAGTCTAAGTATCAACATTAAAATAGATAAATAAAATAGTTTATGTCCAAAAGCTAAGGATATTATTTCATGATAGAGAGAATCTAACACGAGTTAGGAGGATAGCTCACCCTAAAATCTGATGTACTGAAGACTAGCTAGAGCTGAGGACAAGTTGAAGTCGATGGTATATTCATTGCACTCCACAAAAGATAATAAAGAAAGACACAAGTAGAGGTTATTACAGGCAACATGTTCTGAGTAGGTATTATCGGCCGACTCAAAATTGAAATCAATATACATAAAGTAATCACTAAAATTTGACTATTGCACTTAACAGGTGTCAATCAATAAGTACAAGTGATAACATAACGCAACAAGTACATAATCAGCCAGCAGTATTAAGAGTACACAAGAGGACTCAGACCTCCACATCATGCTTCTTTTGGGAAAATGGGTCCTGTAAGATTGAGTATATTAAGCCGTATCAATATGATTTTGTTTAATATTGTTGTCCAAACATACCCAATCAAAATATATCATGCCAGAATATGACACCCGATCCAAAGATATCATGCTGGAATGTGTCACTTGATCTAAATATAGTTAATTTATCTTTCTTTATTATTACTTCCCACTTCATTAACAATATTTCATCAAGTCTTCTTTGTTCAAGGTGATCTTAAGCATATTTATACGCCCAATAGCCAATTTCTTCCATGTTCATAGCCTAGTTAGGGGATAAATTGATAGAATCTAGGTAATTTTTAGTGTAATTTGCTATTTCACGCTAATCCTTGGCCGAGAGCGCTTTTTGGTTGTATTTCACAGGTTTTTAAATACGTATGGATTTTTGGGTTCATAGCCAGAAAACAAGGAAAGATAGAACTGGAAAAAGAAAGCATAAAAAGTTAACATGTACAAGAAAAGAGCAACTCCGCATTGCGGAGTTGAATCATGGCAGTTGGAACTTGGAAAGGATCATAAAAAGGTGCAAAACACTTATGGGGAAACAAGTCTGCATCGTCAACTTGGTTCAAGATAGTACAAATTTCGTCGGATAAGCTGAAAGTACAAAATACACTGTGAGAAAACCAATCCACATTGCGGACTTCCATGTCAGCATGATAAAAGTCGTAGAATAGAATTTTTAGGTTTAAATACTCTTTTTAGTCATTATTTTATTATCTAAATTTTGTAAGGACAGAGAAGAGAGACAGAGAACTTTATCCTATGGTTATTTCTTTCATCTTTTCTTCTTTGAATTCATTCTTTGAATATTTCTTAAACTAATTATGTGTTTAAGACGAATAATGGGTGATCAATTTCTCATATTCTAGGAATGTAGCGATAGACTATATTCTAAACTTCATTTTCTATGATTTATGACTGAGTTTTCAATTAATTACTCTTGTATTTCTTTAATCAATATTTCATAGTTTGGCTAACTATAAAATACACTTGTTGTCTATCTTGGATTTGAAAGATGTTGAGGGGATAGAACACAAGATACAAGAATTTTTTTTGTTCTAGAAAATTAGATGATTCGTATATGGGAGACTTGTGACACCTACCCATATACTGTGCTTGGTTAATAAAATAGGAAGATAAATTTAATGCATTTTCATTGATCATGCTTATCTCCGCTCAACAATGTAATTAGGTTGTCAATGAGAATAGGCAAGTAGCGGTCGAAAGATCATGCTTGGTAAATTAAACCCTATAAATTAGTAATTAGAAGACCATGAATAATCATAGGAATTGAGGCTAGAACATATGTTGAAATAGTTACAATCCTTCTGTCACGACCCAACCCGAGGCCGTGACTAGTGCCCGAATTGGGCACTCCGACGCAATTATTAAACTAAATTTCCAAACAGACAGCTTATGCCACCACAAGTATCAAACTTATTATCCAAACCGATCAAACATATTCAAAAATTATTATACAGGTCTAATCAGACAAACTGGGCACCACCCACATGTGTATGTATCCACAGACCTCTACAGACTGACAGAATCATAGGACGGGACAGGGCCCCCGTCGTACCCTCGAATGTACAGAAATACAAATTAGTAAATAAGTGTATATACCCAGGGTTTGCTCCAAAGCAAAGGAGCACTTCACACTGTAGTCATGGATCCTAAGCTGGAAGGTCTCTCACTTGTATGGCTACACCTGCAAGCATGAAACGCAGCCCCCGAAGCACAGGAGGTCAGTACGAAATACGTACCAAATATGTAAAGCAGAAAGTACAGAGTATCTATATCAAGACAATCATTAAACAAAAGTACAATGGTTAAATGCATACTCGAAATATCAAAGTACTACAAGAGGACTCAGACCTCAAAATCATGCATAACAAACGAGGAAAAAGGATAACTGTAATTGCATATCCAAAATATTACAGACGTACTTCCCAATACATGAAACTGAGTAATATTGTTGTCCAAACATACCCAATCAAAATAAATCCATATCCAAAATATGACATGCATACTTACTTCCCAATACATGAAACTGAGGGACAACTGAAACAAAAGTACAGAGAGCAGTATATATCCAAAAATATCAAAATGTCTACTTTCCAGTTTCAAATTCAAAATCACAATCATTTACTTTCCTGACATATCAACCATAGGATAAGTGAGCCAGGGAAGACCGCTGCACTCACAAGTCATAATACAGAAGTGGCACAGGATAAGTGAGCCAGGAAATACCGCTGCACTTATAAGTCATAGTACAGAAATGACATAATTTTGATAAGTGAGCCAGGGAAGACCACTGCACTCACGTGAGCCAGGGAAGACCGCTGCACTCACAAGCCGTAATGCTAACATAGGATAAGTGAGCCAGGGAAGACCGCTGCACTCACAAGTCATAATACGCACGATAACAACCGGCCCGGGAACTGGTGAACGATAACATAATAGGCACGAGCAGAGTCATGAGAATCATATGCAAGGACAAAGTCATACCCGAGACCGTGACAATAATTATTATATGTTCTTAAAACTTTCAAACTTCACAAACATATCACACGAATCTGGACATGGCATTTGAACCCAGCAATACCGACAACTTTAGTACTACTATCCACATTCATACTCTCCATTTTCATACAGATTCCATGGGCAACAAGGTAAACAAACCATGACTTAAAACTTGAAGTTTTGATAACTAAAAGTCAACTTAAAGACAAGATCAAGCTAGCAAACAATGGTTGACTCAACAGGAAAGTAGCAACTTTATGACCTCTACTGGATATTGTTACTCTAGCTGGATAACAAGTTTCTATTCTACTCTTTTTCTTTTGGAACTCTTAACACATCAAGTCTCTCAAACTAGTTAATTTTCCTT
>DF362675.1:788-21847 GCA_000787875.1 Solanum virginianum
TAAAACATATGAAACCTATACTTGAGTCTGTTTTGGAAATGTTGTCTGGGTGCCCCTATCGGGTATCAGTCATGGCCCATAGGTTGGGTCGTGACAGTTCTACTACAATCTAACTAATTTTTTTCTTAACTAATCTATAAGCATATATATCAATTTCTTTCTCCTTCACTATGTAGTCTTTTGCGCATTTTTTTTCCAATACATACATAACAATTGCATTTTATATCTACAATCAAAGGTAACTTTTTTAGATATATTTTTATTTTGTTTATTGATTCTAGGATTATTTTTTTTCACAAAATTAAGTATTTTATGAAGTGTTCGTTTCATTTTTCTGTTGTATTTTTCATGAAAAATCTCTTGAACAACTCTTTACATCTTCCATCTATTTCAAATCTTCTTTTTGATTACACATTTTATTAGAATTATTATTATTATAAATGTGAATGACATAAATTAAGTTTTTTTGAAATAAAATAAAAGATGAATGGAACAATTTAAGAAAGACGAAAGGAATAAAAATTAAAAGAAAAGACAAGAACCGCAACATATACAATACTTACGAGAAAGAGAGAGTATAATTTGGATTTGATTAGAAAAGGAAAAAAATCTAAAAATTAGGAAGGAATTTGGTTACAGTATTATTAGAATTCAAATTACCTTTAATGTTTCTCTAAATAATGTGCAGAGAAAGAGTATTGATGCTCCTGTTACGAGGTGCGAAAGGTTGGCTTTTGGAGCTACAGGAGGGGTAGAGACAGACCGAAGAAGTATTAGGGGAGGTGATTAGACAAGATATGAAGAAACTTAATCTCACCGAGGACATGGCCTTTGATAGAAAGGAGTGGAGGTTGCGAATTAGAGTAGCAGGCTAATTGGTTAGTAGGGTTAGGCGGATGTCTGGCCTTAGGGTATAGTAGGGTTGTAGGAATAGTCATGTTTATATCATGTTTGTTAGGATTTATCGTATGTGAGTTAATTTTATCATATTTACATATTGTTATGTGCTTTTCATTATTAGTCGCCCTCTTTATTCCCTTTCTTTTCCTTGTTGGCATATCCAGTTTATTCTACTTATGGATTTGTGAGACAAGGGTTCCCAGGAAACAACCTCTCTACTTCTATAAGGTAGTGGTAAGGTCTGCATACATTCTACCCTCCCCAGACCCCACTTGTGAGATTCCACTGGGTATGTTGTTGTTTTTCTAAATTATATTCTTGTCAAAAGGTATAAATATTAATTGAATTTTTTTTATTAATTATCCTTAAAATTACCTGATGGTGTAGAAAATCTTATACATTGACGGTGCATATAATTTAAACTCTTTAGAAATTACATAAGTCATAGTTTCTTTTTGTTAGAAACTTTAACGAATTTACTCAAGATCATGAGATAGATACTTGAATCCATAATAACGTAAAAGGACTACTAGCCTTGATCTATTACAAGAACTTTTTTGAAGAACTCAGCATAAAGAGTGAAAAGGTTGTTTTTTAGATTTAGGGATCATTCTTTTTTAAAGGACTTTAAAGAGACTTTTCATGTTAAAAGGCACTTTTCAACAAGTCTCTATTAGACTTAAGAAAAGATCCATGAGTTTTTCAGTTATCTAATATGAACTCATATTAATAAATATTTACTTTTAAGGTCCGAAACTTTAATCCTTTTTAGATCTTATAATAATAAGTTCATTCAATGATAGCATATCTATGTATAACAGAGTAATATGTGGGTCACAAAATAAAAATTATTAACAATCTCCCACTTGCACAATATATATTTTCAAAGTAAATGTACATAAATGAAACTTTATGGTGCACAAACATTTGCTATCTTAGTTAAAATATCTCAAAATATTCTAGTCCATTGGTAATATCAATATAGGATCCAAGCTATTTTTGTAATAGAAATTCATAACTAAATCCATCAATGGTTACAAATATCAGCAATATCAATGACATAAATCAAAAGTACGAAAATTAATTGTAAAATAATCTAAATCATGTCTATTTTCAACTACTTTATGACTTTAATAATCCAAAATTACTTTATTAGACTTTATGTAAAACTATGAAAGAAGTTAGCATCTTTATTTTTTAGAGTTATTATTGCTCCAAACGCACACAAAAGTGTATACGGTCATTGAAAAGGGGCTCTTTTTAGGAGTCGGATGCCTATCCCATGGGGACTTGTTGGTTAAGTATTGTACTAAATTATATTAATTCTAACTATTTATTTAAGCCAGGGATTTTAAAGAGGAATTTAAATTAATTAAACTAAAAATAAAGATGAACAAACTAATGAAAAATTAAGAAAGAAAAGAGAAGATTTTTAAATAATTAATGAATGAATCGATCGATCAAGGATTTATAGTTTAACTAATTATCTTGTTTAGTATCAATTTTGTCAACTTCTTTGATTATTTAGTTGTTGATTCAGGGGGTTAATAATATGGTTATAGCCTCCTGACCTCTACCTGTTTGCCCTTGTTGAACGCCTAACTACATTATTGAGCAGGGATAGATAGAACCAACTAGCGAGCATTAAGATATCTTCCTATATTTGAACCAACTACAGTTCTAGATGTATCCCTATCCTAGATACAAACTAATTCAAGTGGTATCATGCTCTTATATTCCATGTTCTATCTCTTTATTCCTTTTCTAAGTACATGATAAGACATAATATTTATTATAATGGTGATCAAACATTAAAATATTAAGCACAAGAATGTAAGAACAACTAATATGATAAACAAATATATTGATCATGAATTACGAAATAATCATTTAGTTAGTTACCACAATATTAGGATGATAAGTTTAACTCCATATACATGTGGAGAAATCACAACAAATCATTCAAAGAAAAGAGGTAAAAATAAATAACAAAGGAGAAAAAAGATGAAACAAAAATTCGCCGATCTCGAAGGTGACTCCTCTTTCAAGGTTAAAAGTTACTTAAAAATTAATTTTGTAAAATATTTGTAGGTCCAAGAAATAACCTCCTTTTCCTTTTTGAAATAAAAAATCTTAACATCTAGAAATCTTTGTTGAGGTTGTGTTGGCGTTGTTGTCATGACCCGAATCCAATTCATGATGACAGCTACTATAATCCTCGAGTAGTTAAGTCAACCGGAGATTCAAATTTAAAGAGAACAACTTATTTAGTGAGAACAATAGCGATAATAATAATAAGCAAAAGATAGGATGATATAGCCAATAAATATGGGTCAAATCATAGAGGCAATGCAATACAAAAATATGCTAAGTGCCCAAAAATAATACAAAAGACAAATTGATGCCAAAACTACATCCCCGGACTTGATGTCACCACATACATGAGCTACTAAGTACAAAGTTGATAAATACAAATATATACAATACAGAGTCTGATTGTTCAAAATATAAAAATACAATTAGAAGGCAATTAAGAAGGAAGGCAACAAGTCTCTAAAAGCCAAGAGCTCACCACAATTCAAATTTGTAGCTACTAAGGATGAATGGATGCGTACTAAGAGTGACTCGAACTGGAATTTGCATCAACAATGCAGAAGTACAGCATGAGTACAAAAATATGGTGTACCTAAAATCATAGGCCAATTGAGCTCAGAAAGTTAATATATAAGATAATAGCACGATAATAAGCTAAGCCGATAGGCATAATGATAATAATATAAACTGAGTAATGGGGTAGAGGAAACACCAATAATCCACCAAAAACAACCAAACACCCCAAAATACGCTAAATTAGTCTTTTCACTAGCTATATAGATATATTTTTTTAGGTAGTAGCAATAGTAAACCTGGGAGAGTAGTCATGAGTCATCGAAAATAGCATCAAAATTATAATATAATTTACTAGAAGTTAAAATATTTGTAGGCCGCATAGAATAGCTTCAAGCCTATCAAATATGAATATGGAAACCTGAAAATATATCTATGGACCGCCTAGAATAGTCTCGAGCTTTTCAAATATGGTGGTAGAAACCCCAGAATACAGTGATTGGTCACTCGAAATATCATCGAGCTTATCAAATATGAAGCAATTTATTTACTCATTCTTTTATTTCAAAAATCCACCAATACCACATTTTTATTAATTCCGATAATTTTTCTCAATAGATGCCATAAGTTTTCCCAAATTTATACTTTTCATAGATTATTCCATCATTTTAGCACCTCCCTAGGCAAATATCACCAATATATATATATATATATATATATATATATATATATATATATATACACACACACACACACACACATACACACACACTCACCCACACAAAGAGCAAAAGAAACCCTCGTAGAATCTGCAAGTCATATGTACAAGCCACTAGAATAAAAGATACATCTCCTAACTGGGCCAAAAATAATATACATATATCAATACATAAACAAGGTTGTCTTAGAAAGCATAAGAATCCAACAAATGGAAGGAGACAAAAGTGATCTAAAAATACCAAATGCTCTCCCTGCTCTTACAAATAAGCTGCTATAGGCTCGATGGGTTAGTATTGCTAACTGGCACTCGGACTTGCATCATGAAGTTAGATGCAAAGTATAGTATGAGTATCAAATAATAGGTACCTTGTAGTTATCATAAGCCAACTAATTATGAATAATAAATATAGACAATAAGGCCAAACAAAAGATGTAAAGATATATATGCGGGTGTAGAGTACAAGAAAAACCTAAGATCTATATGTCAACTGGGCCTTATAAGCCAGAAGGTACACCAATGCACAATGCTAAGTAGAAATGACACATAAAAACACCGACTAAGAACGATGAACCTTCGATGGATCCAAGGTGCAACTGGAGTGCGAGTACTTTGATATTCAAATAGGGGCTAGATGAAATCTAGACCTCTAATCCTTGAAAGTGTAGGTGGACTCTAACCATAGATGTAGTGCAGACCTCTAATCTCTAAAAGTGCCGGTAGCCTCTATCCACAGATGCAGTGCAGACTTCTAATTTCTGAAAGTGCAGATGGCCACTAACCAATTGTAGCTAGGACCTCTAATCCCTGAAGGTGCTAATTTTAGATATCATGATGATATTAATTACGGAACTCTATCTGTCAACTCTGTGGTAGGAAGATAAGTAATCAATAACAAGGAAAAGGGTAGAGTTGGGCCTTAAACCACAAATAAGCTCTCCCAAAACTCAAATATAATCAGTGATCATCTCTGAAGCCAAGCAAATTCTAATATGCAACGACGACCTTACAGTTGGATAAAATGGGGATTGTGTAATCATGCTTTTAGTGGTGCTACTGCCTATCTAATGCTCAATTTGTCAGATTCAAGTCTGCTATGTCAGTCTACAACGACCTATGCCTCTTGATTCACACTGAGTGAATATAATTAGTTTACCAGCCCTAAAGACACACGGGTCTATGGCATGACTAGTCTAAGTCTAGACTGAGGCCAACATTCTCCAAAACATCACAATTTTAGCTAAAGTATCGACAAAGCATGAATGAAACTGAAAATAAATTACAAGATCTATCGGCCCTGAATATCAACTAAAATAGAAAATTCTAGCACACATGGCTTTGGAGGAGTTGATTTACACGCAAAGGAAGCAAATTTACAGATTTTGGAGCCAAAAAGCCACTATATATACATTGATATATATTCGGTAGACAGTGGCGTGATTCAGCAGAAAAAGGGCTAAATAGGCCCATTTGCAACAGTGATAAACAAAGGGTTGGGCAGACCCAAATAATTTCTTTATTTTAGAATTAGGATAAGGTCAAAGTTTGGGCCTGCCAAGCCCAACATTTAACTTGTTTTATATTTATTGATTATTTGTATTTTATGTGATACTTCACCATTAACCCTACCATTTGTTAATTATTTTAACTTAATTAAATTTTTCAAATGACTAATCTTTAGGTTAATTATCTCATTAATGATTGCATATTTTATTTAATTAATCATTTTCAGAAATTTCAAATTCTTTCGAAAAATGGTCAAGTTGTCAATTTTCTCCCAAAACGTTCCTTTTTAGCTGTCATTAAGTTAAGTCTTGATAAATGTTGTTGTTTTTAAATCAATAGTTTATTTATTATATTTTTTAGAAATTGAAGTATTCTTTTCAAGTCTTTATTTTCAGTTAAATATTTTCACAAATTTCATCCATTTAAAACATTCCAAGTATTCTTTTTAAGAAAATTTCAAAATTTCGTACTTAACCAATTTCGGTAGAATTTAAAAAACTTTAGAAATTTAAATTGTCTTTTACTTTTCAAGTTAATTTTTTTCAAGACTAAATAAGTTGATTTAGAAAACTAATTAAATTGGCTCTTTCTTTAAATTAAACCAAGTTTGAATTGATTTTTCTAAAAAAAGTCATTTTTTCAATTAAGACTCAAGTCTAATTTAAATTTAGTCATAATAAACATTTTTTCCAGTAGATATAAATATTTTCCTAAATTTTTTAAAATGTATATTTCTTTAATCTTTTTGTATTAACCTAAGTTTGGTTGGTTAATTGTTTTTAACAGATCCTAAAAGATGTCTAACCCCCTTCCTTTAGGATAACTAGGAGTTATCTAGAAACACATAGGTTAAATAGATCACTAGCTGAAATTAATTTAGCATCAGTTTAATAAAATAGGTATCCTAATATACCTTAAAAATAATAAGGTAGTGACTCCTTAAGTTAAATAATTTCAGAATCACCAATATGTTGTACACCATTTGACCTCAGTTAAAATGGGGTTTAACAGTTTGGCGACTCCGCTGGAAATTATTAGGCTCTAAACCATAACAAACTTAGGTAAATAGTTAAGATTTTTTAAATATTTATTGTCTTATTTTAATTGTTTGCTTTACCTTAATTGTTTAATTATTATTTGTCTTGTTTATTTTATATAAAATGCTTATTTATTTTTCTTATGTAAATTGTTTATTTGTTATTATTTTATATAAATTTTGTCACGGCCCAAGCCTAGGGCCTAGACATGACACGGCGAATGGGGAACCCCAACCAAGCCTCTCAACTTATCATTGCACATCATTGGTCGCGGAAGCATATAAAAGACATAAAACAAGCATAAAGGAGCGAAGGGGCTAAGGGATAGCTCACCCAAAACATCAACATCAAGACAAGGAGTCATAGCTCATATCATAATTACACATCTTGTCCAACAACACCTCTAGATACATAGATAGAGCGGGGGCCAAGACAAAGTAATCGGGCTCACCCTCATAGACAAAATAGTAACAAAGAAAGTATCTCAATACATAGATAATAGCAATCATAGACTAAGGTACTTGAAATGGAACACTCACCAACAAGCTTGGAATAGCACCGACTAGCCACGTAGAGGAGGATGATCAACTTGGGCACCTATTCCTACATGGTGATATCATATAGGCAAGAGTATGCGCTAGTACGTTTGAATGTACTAAGTATGTGAGATGCAATGCAACAAGAGATAAACAGCATAATACAAAATGCATAACGATAGGCAATAGGCATAACATAGCAATATGAAATGTATGATCAATGCATAAGTAAAACATACTTAAGTAACTCATGCTCGTATAGGATATCATATGTGAAGATGAGACCAAGCAAACTATCTAACCTTGTGTTAGGCTAAGATAGTGATGGTCACACCCCATCATCCTAGGTGGTGAGGTACGCACCCCTCACATGGTTAATGATATTCACACCTATCATTCGGGTGGTGAGTATATGTGAAGATGAGATCAAGCAAGCTATCCAACCTTGTGTTGGGCTAAGATGCATCCGGATATTTTATCAAACACTTTAAGGGTGTGAAATGGGGGTAAAAGACCATGCAATTTAGAGATGACATCATATAAGAAAATCTATTGTAAAACAATCAATCAACACCTTGCAACACCCCCCAAGACATTCACAACAAAACCCGTCATCAAATCCAACATTAGATCCAAGATTTGGTGCTCAAAACATGCTAAAACAATCATACTTTCATGAACTAAAATTATTGTGCAGTAAATTTCTCAATATATAAGACTCATACGTAAAATCAACCTTAAATCATATAATATTAGTAAACAAAAGGCTTAGGCACCATGGGTGGAAGGACCCAATAGTTTAACACCACATACCTTAGCTTTTGGAAGAACTTGGTGAAGGTTGACAATGGAGACTTGAAGCTTGAAGAGAATTCTTAAATTCGGATAAGGATTTTGAGTCTTGGAATTTGGAGTGAAAATATGACTAAGTGTTTCGAAGAGTATTGAAAAATGTTGAGGATGATATAAGGGTGAAATTTGACTAAGTATAGATAAAAACACATTTGGAAAACTTGGGCTCAACACTTAGAATATTTTGGACTGCACAGAAAAAGCTGTCAAGCAAAAAACACATCTTTTCGTCGTACAGAGGACGCAGAGAGGGATTTGTACTAAAGTGCACCCAAGGCGTGTCGCGGGGACATCGCGAACAGCTCACTGAAATCATCCCTTAAAAAATTAATTGCTATTCTTTCGCTCTTAAATCGAGGTTAGACCCATTTTCACCTAATTTAAACCCTTTGAACAAGAATTCGAAGTCAAATTTTCAAAATCACAAATAAATTTTGAGATATAAGGAAATTAAAATTTTAAGCATTTTGAGGCATGTTTTAGGGCACTTTTTGGAATCGTTACAAATTTTCACTCTATTCATCCTCCCTCCAATTTTGAAAAATTCACACTATCACACGAGGTGTGTTTTACGCACCCGAAAACTTCTTTCAAAATTTTAAAAGTTAGGAGAGTTGTCATATGTGTGGGATGTCTGAATCTATTTTCATGTGACTGTGTAGTCTTCTCACTCGAGTTGTCTGCTCAAAAACGTTAAGTCTAGCAACCTAACTCTTTGTTAACATTAGATAGAGCGAAACCAACACTTTTTAAGGAACATGCATCATGCAAGCCTATGAGTCTTAATATGCAAGGCGCATTAAGACCATTAGTTTACCTTACCAAATGTATGTCCAAGTGGGTTCACGACCCAAAATGTCACCTTATCATAATATATGTGCATATTTGAAGAATAAGTGTGTGTAAATACTGATTACTTGCTCTTAATTAGTTAAAATTTAGTGAATAGGTATAATCTAACCCATTATTTTGCAGTATGGATGGCCATCAAGCTTCCAAAACTTTGGTATATGAAAGATGCACCTTAGCAATATTGGCAAACGGTGCAAAGTCAAAAGATACATGATGATGATTGATGCAAAAGATGCCCATTCCCGAGTGAAAGTGGGAGACAGTGATATGATTTATTTACATGGTTTCCCATGGCCTTGGAAAAGTTTGTTTCAGTTTGGGTGGTTGTTGATTAGTTGACCAAGTCAGCTCACTTCTTACCAGTGAAGACTAGCTATAGTGCGAAGCAGTTGGCTAGGTTATACATCAGGGATATTGTCAGATTGCATGGTGTGTTAGTATCTATATTATCAAATAAAGAGTCTGTGTTTACTTTCCACTATTGCGGGCTCTGCAGTGTGGTTTGGGTACTAGAGTGGATTTGAGTTCAGCTTTTCACCCTCAGACTGACGGTCAGTCCGAGTGTAATTCAGGTGTTGAAGGACATGCTTAGGGCTTGTATTATTAATTTTGGTGCCTGATGGGACTGATACTTACCATTGACAGAGTTTGCATATAACAACAGTTATCATTCCAGCATGCAGATGGGATTATTTGAGGCTTTGTATAGCCAGAGGTGTAGATCACCAATCGGATGGTTCGATTCAGGTTTAGCTGAGGTGATGGGTGTTGATTTGCTTCAGGATGCCATGGATTGAGTTCAAATGATTCAGGGTATATGTTTGACAGCTCAGAGTTGCCAAAAAAGTTATATTGATCGAAGGAGTAGGCCTATCGAGTTCTCTATTGGTGACCGTGTGTAGCTGAAGGTTTCACTCATGAAGGGTATGATGAGATTTAAGAAAAGGGGCAAGCTTACTCCTAGATTCATTGGCCCATTTGAGATTTTGAGCAAGGTTGGTGAGGTGGCCTATGAGTTGGCCTTACTACCGAGATTGACATCTGTTCATCTTGTATTTCATGTTCCTATGATCCGCAGGTACATTCCTGATGAGTCTCATGTGATCTCTTATGACTTTGTTGAGTTGGATCCAAATTTGTCCTTCAAGGAGAAGCCTATAGCTATATTGGATAGGCAAGTTTAGAGATTGTGATCCAAAGATATACCTTTTGTGAAGGTTCAGTGGAAACATCTTCTGTGGATGAGACTACTTGGGGTGTTGGAGTCTGCTATGCAGGCCAAATATCCTAGCCTTTTTTAGGCTTCAGGTACTCTTTTCTTTATGTTCAAGGATGAATATTATTTTTAGTGATGAATGATGTAATAAGATGGTTGGTCATTTTTGGTTTATTTATGAAAATTACCATGTACCCTTTCATAAGATGTTTTGGGCCTATTTTAAACTATTTGTATGGTTGAAACTGAAATTTGGTGTTTTTAAAGTTGAAAATATGAGTTTTGACATTTTTAAAAGCTTAAGCTATTGAAAAGTGAGTTTTTATGTCATTTTGAGTTTCGAGCATTGGACTAGAGATCTATTAATTCCATTAGTTTTGAAATATTGTAACTGGACTATGAGAAATTATAGAACTGAATTTGGAGTTAAAATGAGGTTTTTAGGCCCAAAGTTGTGATTTTAGTTGTTTCCAAAATCAAAGTTTGACTTTGATCAACATTCAAAGTTCGAAAACTCAGATCGGAATGTCGACATTACCAGTAGTTTTGAATGATGAAACTAACGTTAAAAATGATCTCGTAATAATTTTTGGAGTTATTGAGGGCAGTTTTAGTATTTTAAATTTTAAATTAGTTTTATTGACTTGCATTGGTAAATGTGTCGTAGAAACCTTAAAATCAATTTTTGATGATCCCTTGAGTCCGAATCGTTATTTCTGGTATGGATACATATAATGTTTGTGTAATTTTAATTTTGGATGAGTTCCGAGGGTCCCTCCGAGTAGGGAATTGAGCTTGGTTTTTTCTGATATCTGGTGCAGGTGTCTTTTTTCTCCGCATTTGTGGAGGTCTGTCCTTCACATACTCCGTATTCATGGAAGTCTTGTGGCAATTCCCCTCCACTTCGCGGATCATTTCCCTCGATCGTGGAGTGTATTTTACCTGATTAGTTTTTAAAACCATTTTTGTTCTATTTTTGAACTTATCAAGCTTTTTGGGCGATTTTGAGAAGAGGTTTTCGAAGATTTAACTTGGATAAGTGTCTCTAAACTAATTTAAGTATTTTTCATAAGTTTTATCTTGATTTTGTCTTACATGTCATGATTTTAAATGTCCAAAATTGGGGATTTTTGGTCCATGTTCTTTAAATTTTAAGTGGTGATTTGTCATTTGATTTGAACTCAATTTTAGTGAAATTTTCATCCATGGACTCCATTTTTCGTATAGAACTTGATTTTAAAGTCAATTTTTAGATTGGGTAACTTTTGAATTTAGCCTTATAAATTGACCATTTTGCCCCTAAGCCTCATTCATGTCAATATGGGTATCAAAATTTACCTCTTGATACATAGTACTTATTTTTTTTATAGCTTTTGATCATTTTGGGGATCATTATGAGGATTTGAGTTGATTGAAAGCTTATCCGAGTATGATTTCGGCATCGAGGTAGGTTCAGCTAACCTTTTTGGGACTGGATTTTAGTTATTGATCATGTTTATGTGGTAATTGTGAGATCTAGACTAATCATGAGTGATTGTGTTCTTATGAAGGAATATTGATGGAAATGTAATCCCGGTTGAGCCGAACTATGAGTAAATTGTGATCCTATTGATAATTTGAGATGAAATCTTGTGAATTGAGATCCTTTGGGATATATTGGGATAATTTGAGACTAGTGATACTGAGTGGGAAATGTTGTCGTAACTGAGGGCTTATGAGACACTTTTGTTGATCATGTGCCTAGTTTGGGAGCGAGTGAGATCCGGTATTGTTGTTATACTTAATTTTTAGGATATAACTGTGAAGTGTTTATCTTGTGGGGACAAATGAGGTTCAGTACTGTCAACATGCTTGATCATTGATAAGATTATGACTATATGAGATGTTATGATAGATTGTGACTTCGGTTGTGGTATTTGATTTTACTAACCATGGTCATATGAGGCTTATGTATTAGTACTCGTATCATGATGTGATTATATTATGTATGTGTGTGTGTGTATATATATATATATATATATATTGGTATCATTGACTTGCATTTATTTCAGGTTGTATTATACAATCTCTTGACCCGAGCAGGAGGCAAGGGTAATACTTACCCAACCCTTGGCCCGGGCAGGAGGCAATGATGAGATATACACTTTATAAGTCCCTGACCACGGGCAGGTGGCAAGGATAACACCTTATGATACTCCTTGACCATGGGCAGGTGGCAAGGTGAGGATATGATGACAATTCCTTGACTATGGGCAGGTGGCAAGGCTGTGAAACACTTGGCATATGGTCTAATGAGTTCATGCATCGTATTCACATCTCTCATTGATAGGTGCCATGGGTTATTATGGATACCTTATATTAGCTTTTTGTATATTATAATTGTGTTCTAACCTTTTTTATGCAGGTGATAGGATTTTTATCGTTATTGCATACTTGTTTCGATTTCTTTTACCAGTCAGTTGAACCTACTGGGTATACTTTGGTGTGCTCACCTCTACTTTATTTCCTCCCTGTAGATTAAGTACAGGGACCCACACAAGGTAGTTGATCACTCTAGCTGAATTATTATCCATCCATCCAGATCTTAGTGGTGAGGCTCAGACTGAGTCGTCGTAGGTCTTTGGGTTTCTCTTTATTGTTCCTTTCAGACTTTGTATCAGATGTTATGAGGCAGCTTTGTATTTTTATTGAGACAATTGTATTTACTCTGCTATATTACTTTAGATACTCTTGTACTCAGAACTCTAGGTTTTGGGAGATTTGTTACGTTATGTGAGCTATTTCTGCTTTATTTTATCTTTCTTTAATTGTGATCTAATTTTGAGTCGTGACACGCATATTGATGTTAATTTTTTGGTTGTGAAGGAAAGAGTTCAGAGTTGTCTTAGTTCGATTGATCATATTAGTATAAACTCGATGATTGTGGATCCGATCAAGAAAGGTTTACCACCTTAAGTATTTCATGAACATGTGGCTCATATTGGTATTGTAAAATTCAATGATTATTCACTTTTGTGGGAGTTTGTATATTTATTTTTTTTGACATGTTAAAGTTTATTTTCTGTATAGAATAAAGTTTTATGAAATTTATGAATTTTCTGTGTTTAGTGATAACTAAGATAATAAAGATATTAACTTTCTGTTGTAATTTTGCTCAAGGCATAAGAAAGTGATTTTAGACTATTAAAGTCATAAAATAGGAGCGGTTGAAAACAAGCAGTAGATCATTTTACATGTAAATTTTCGTATTTGATCTATGTTATTGATATTGTTGATACTTGTGACCATTGATGAGTTTAATTACAAATATGTGTTATGAAAACCACTTTGATCCTACATTAATATTATCAATGGACCAGATTATTTTGAGATATTTCAATTAAGATAGCAGAAGTTTGTGCACAATGAAATTTCATCTATGTACGATTCTTTAGAAATATATGTGATTAAAGTGGGAGCTTGATAGTAATTTGGGAAAAAGACTCAAATATATCATTAAACTATGGAAAAAGGCTCATTTATGTCATTCGTTAAAAGTTTGGCTCATTATATGTCATTACCGGTTGAGAAAAGACTCATCTATGCCTTATTTTTAACTCCAATTTTGCAAAACCACTTAAACAACTTTAAACACTTTTAACTTAAGAGTTTTGGATCAAATGTAGCCTTTTTGTCATTTCTTCTTCAAGAATGTCAATAGCACATGAAGAACACCAAGAACTCCAAAAATTTTAACTTCTTCAAATATTCACGAAATGACCTCAAATTTCAATAATTGCATTCTTCCAAGTTAGATACTAAAACTCAAGATTCTTTTAGCTCAAAGTCAACCTAACTCAACAAGACCCACTTGAAATTTGTTTTCAAAGTTTCAAAGCGTTAACCTTCTTTAATGGTAAAATTTTCTCCTCAACTCTAAATTAATTGAAATTTTGAACATAGACTCACAAAATACAAATGAATAAGGATCTAGTATAAAGAAAACAACAATAAAAATATGAATCAAACAATTTTTTAAAATTTGGGATTGATTTCTCTTTTTTTTGGAACATTCTTTTCACCTAGTGTTTTGAAATTATGAAGAACAAGTTCAAGTAGGTCTTGTTGAGTTAGGTTGAATTCGAGCTAAAAAAAATATTGAGTTTGGTATCTAACTCGGAGGAATGCTACTCTTGAAATTTGGGGTCGTTTCGTGAATATTTGAAGAAGTTAAAAATTTGGGAGTTCTTGGTGTTTTTCATGTGTTGTTGGCATTCTTGAAGAAGAATGACCCAAAAAACTACATTTGATCTAAAACTCTAAGTTAAAAGTATTTAAAGTTTTGAGTGGTTTTGCAGAATCGGAGTTAGAAAATAATGGTATAAATGAGCCTTTTTAAAACAATAACGGCATAAATGAGTCTTTTCTCAAACAGTAATGGCATAAATGAGCCAAACTTTTAACGAATAGTACAAATGAGTCTTTTCTCAAAGTTTGATGACATATTTGAACATTTTTCCTAGTAATTTTATGGACCCATATAATTAGTATTTTATACATAGATATGCTATCATTAAAAAAAGCTCATTGTATAATCTAATAACTTAGTAAAGTTTTTGGACCTTAAAAGTAAATATTTATTAATGTGTTTAGTTTAAATAAACTTAAGACCCGTGGACGTTTTCTTGAGTTTGATGGAGACTCGTAGAAAAGGTACCTTTTTCAAAGTGAAAAGGAACCACAGAATCCTTAAATGTTCCCTAAATCAAAAAATCAAAAGATATATTGCTTTTTCTCTTTTCTTTCTCAGAAAAAAAAAAAAACTAAAGAAAGCAATCTTCAAGATTTTGAAGATCGTGTCTTCTTGAATCAAATTATTGCAATGAAACAAGGATAGTGTTCCTTTTCATTCTTATAGATTCATCTCTGTCTATTTAAAGTATTTCCAACTCCTATTCCTTCGGGATGTGTTCTTTGCTCCCTCGGTATTTAGCTACTTCATTCTTGTCCTGCTATGTCTCTTCTCTATTTTTTTTTCTCTAAACAAGGATGGAACTCACTTTACTGAAAAAGATAATTAGTGTGTATATTTGGAGTTTTCTCTGGTTTGGAAGGAGGAACGCATCTCAATTGAAGCATGAGCGAAGTTCTTCAGTTTCATTATCACAACTTGCAGATGAACAAACTCTTCTTGTCAGATGTAGCAGTTAAATAGCTAAATCTCTTCAAATCGTAGTTGGTGAACTTGCATGGCAAGCCGCAGAAAGCCTTACTGTAAGTCTCTTCATCACGTAAACATATGTCAAATTCAACTTTAATTATCAGATTCTGCAGCATTGCAGTCACTCAAATCATAGACGAATCATATTGTTGATGCTATTTCATACATGACTATTTCAAATATTTAAAGAATCATCAATTTTTTTTCATGGGGTATCAAGTTGCTGAGCCACACTATGAAGGTCTAGGAGAGAGTAGTGGAGATGAGGGTGCGAAGAGTAGTATCTGTCTCAGAGAACCAGTTTGGATTCATGCCGGGGCGGTCCACCACTAAAGCAATTCATCTTATTCGGAGGCTAGTAAAGAAATATAGGGAAAGAAATAAGGACCTTCATATGGTGTTCATTGAACTCGAGAAGGCATATGACAAAGTCCCTAGGGATGTCTTCCAAAGGATGTCCTATGGAGGTGTCTAGAGATAAAAGGTGTCCCAATGGCATATATCAGGGCAATTAAGGATATGTACGATGGAGCCAAAACTCGGGTAAGAACGGTGGAAGGAGATTCAGAATTCCCAATGGCTTATATCAGGGCAATTAAGGATATGTACGATGGAGCCAAAACTCGGATAAGAACGGTGAGAGGAGATTCAGAATATTTTTCTGTTGAGATGGGACTCCATCAAGGATCTGTGTTGAGTCCTTTCTAATAGTGGCGATATCGACAATGATGTCACATATCGTATTGGAGTAGCATGGACTAAATGGAGGCTTGCATCTGGAGTATTGTGCGATAAGAAGATACCCCCTAAACTCAAAGGTAAGTTCTATAGAGTGGTGGTTAGGCCATTTTTGCTGTATGGGGTGGAGTGTTGGCCAATCAAAAATGCACATGTTCAGAAGATGCATGTCGCAGAGATGAGGATGTTGAGATGGATGTGTGGTCACACCATGAGTGACAAGGTTAGGAATAAGACCATTCGGGAAAAGCTAGAGGTGGCTTCGGTGGCTGATAAGATGAGGGAAGCGAGACTATGATAGTTTGGACATGTGCAGAGAAGGAGTACCGATGCTCCGGTTAGGAGGTGCAAGAGGTTGATTTTAGAAGCTACACGGAGGGGTCGAGGTAGACCGAAGAAGTACTGGGGGGAGGTGATCAGACATGATATGGCGGAACTTGATCTCACTGAGGACATGACCCTAGATAGAAAGAAGTGGAGGTCACGTATTAGAGTAGCAGACTAATTGGTTGGTAGGATTAGGTGGTTATCTAGTCATGGGGTATAGTAGGGTGGAGTAGTAGTGTCTTATAACATGTGTTGTAATTATTTGTTGTTTCTGTGTAATCGTATCATATGTACGTATTGTCATGTGCTTTGGTTTTTTTGGGTCATATCTAGTTTATTCTGCCAATGGGTTTTTGAGATGAGGGTTTCCAGGAAACAGCCTCTCTACTTTTATGAGGTAGTTGTAAGCTCTGCGTACATCCTACTCTCCCCAGACCCTATTTGTGGGATTCTACTGGGTATGTTGTTGTTGTTGTTGTTGTTGCCAACACCAATCTTTGAGGTATATATATGCTATTGAAACTTCCTAAAGATGACTGAACTAACAATACCAAACTAGGATTTGAAATGAGCAAGATTGATTATCATCACAGTGATATCATCCGAACTACCCCTTGACACAGCAAGGCTTCCAAGTTCTCTGCAAGCAGCCACAAGAGCATTGGAATGTTGCTTCTTGTTCAAACCAGTGTTTACTTGATTTGGGCAATAAATTTTCATATTCATCTTTGTTTCATCATTGAAATTCGCCTAGACTTTGCTGGAGGACGTTTATTTTCATTGCCAAATTCATCCTCACTTGTATCCAGTTGTTGACAGGTTTCTTATAGCACGGAGAACAACCTTTTGCTCTATTTGACTTGATTAGGGAAACTCGTCGTAACTTTGGTGAAGGACTTTTACTTACACAATCAAATTTGTCTTCCTTTTCATTTAAAGTAGCCATTTGAAGTTGCATGCTCTTTTCCCTCAGACATGACTGCATTATGAGATCAACAGCTTCCTGATTGCCCACCTAAACAACAAGGTACATCAGAATCATTAAACAAAATGTGTTGTATGCTAAAATAGAACCCACAAGATTACTAATGGATATGCATAAAGGTTGTAGCAATCAAACTGTATTAGCACAAAGGACAGGTAAATCACAACATTTTTCTTTCTTGACTTAAAACTGTCTCATCAATTTATATATCATTGATAAATGAAAATCTGTTTCAAACTCCAGTAGAAATCAGAAGGGGGTTTGTTTTTGTAACCTGATCCCAAAGACCATCAGAAGCTAAACAAGGTATTCCATATCTGGTGTCAAAGTGAGTGTCTTGGTGTCAGCTGTTACCCAGTCCTTCAAATGAGCATCTCCAATGCTTCGAGAGACAGAGAGAACACCATGTACTCTCCAACCTCCTTTGTGAAGTTCCACATATCCTCCCTGCATTATAAAAGTTTAGATATACAATCAAGAGAGATCTATCTATCTTCTCTTTTTAAATTCAAGTAATGGTACCTTATCCTCTGTTCTTTTCCTCTCATCCTCCCTTTCAGCTCTATGATCTCTTGTCAGTGCTTCAGCAACTCCATTTCTACACAAAACAGCTCTACAATCACCTAAATTTGCAATTATAATCTCTTTTCCTTCAATTGTCGCCGTCACACAGCAAGCACCACCGCCTAAACCCTGCTATGGTACATAAATTGTTAAATGAACAACAACTATGCCGCAAAATCCCAGAGCACATTGAGTAATTCTTTATTTGGGCACGGGATGACAGGCATATGCAGTTGGACAAGAAATGGAACAAATGTTCCCTCGTAGAAATTTAATATATTCCAAATAACCAGAATTTTTGCAATTTTAACTCCAGCAGAAGCAATTGCCTATTCAGATTATTCAAACTGTTAGTTGGTAGTTGGGTGGTGCTACATCTACATAGCTTAGAAAAACTGAAAAAAGCCAGCCTTTGAATATAAAAGTTGAAGAAAGAAGAATCTGAAATTGTGTTTACCTGTTTCAAGAAGTGGTGATCAGTTTTGATATAAGCAGCCTCAATAGCTTTTTCTCTTGTCATGGAGGAACCGTTGTCCAGCATTTCAAAAACATAGGAATGCAAGTTTTCTGCTACATATTCTTCGGCCTTTCGCCCCCCGTGTCCATCATATACCCCAAAGAAATTCTACATTTTCAAGAATCAGCACCATTTCATATATAACTATCTCAGATAAGATAGTGGTGGTGGGGATCTGAATAGTGAGTGGTCTTTTCCGTTTCAGCAAACAGAAAAGAGGAGCTGAACACTGAATGTTATTGTTTTCCTTCATTGTTGAGATGCGATTGAGGGAAGACCCAAACTCTCAAAGTAAATCAGCTGACCCCCAACGGCTACGAATATCCATATCCATATGTACCGTTATAATTAAACAATCACAATTTATTTCAGACCCGTTGTGTGGGAAGACCACCTGCATTTTTCCTACTTATATTTCTGCATTTAAAAAAATTATACATAAATAATATTTATTATTAAATAAATATATAAATATAATTAAATAAATATTATTAGTTTGATGTTTTTCCTTAATAGGTTATAAAAAGCATAAATATTAAACAAAAAAGAGAAAAGAGAGATAAGCTTTTAATTTGTCCAGCTACTTTATAAATCTTAAATATTATAAAAAAATTTAAAATTAAGAGTTTGATAAAATTGACTCTTCATTTTTTTACCGACAAACCTGTGCTCGAAAATCAAAATATTTTGAGCACGGGTTTTTTTAACTTATAACTCAAAAGTCATAAGTTAGCATTAGTTAGAAATTCTAACTTATGATTTTTGGATTAATTTTAGCATTTCAGCTTAAAATTAACTACTTATAAGTAATTTTTAAACTTAACAAATACTCCAAAAGTTGTTACAAATTATTTTAGTTTAAAAGTCCTTATGACAAAGCCAGTCCAAATGGGTTCCAAATAAGGATTTTAATTAATTGAAAAGGTTTAAATAATATTAAGGGGTTCAAACTTCAAAAGTGGTTCAAAAGTTCAAAATGCCTAGTATTTTTGTAAAGGAGTTCAAATTGCTCTAGGACTTGTCATCTTATGTGATATTTTCATAAGTTTGTTGTAACTAAACAAAATCATAATTTATTTTAAAGTCTTAAATGTAAATAATTTTAGTATATTTCAAATAAGAAAAAAAATTTAAGATTCTGAAATATTTCTAATTTTAATTAATTTAAAATTCTTAAATATAAAAATAATAATTATTTTAAAAAATAAATTTAGTCTATGTTAAAATAGACATAATATTACTAGAGCATTCAGATTACTCCACTGTACTACACAATTTTAGATAGCAAAATTATACTTCATTCCACATAGAAAGCAATTTATATCAATGGGACAATTAACATGAAGAAAGTTATATCTCTAAAATAATTTAAACATAGTATGTGAAATCATCAATATAAGGCCTAAAAGTTAATCTATATTTGGTCAATCAAGTTGAAATAATAAGAAATGTAGGAATATAATGGTATTCTATCATAAGAATTATATTAGATTATTAAAAAAAAAAAATCGTAAAAAAAAAAAAGAGGCACTCGATGACTAATAGTAAGAATAATGGCCCAAATTTGCCCTATTGCACAAATATAGCATTGGAAATTTTATTTTCACTTTCAGTCTTTTAATTATAATGAACTAATTCGCTTTTAATATGAGACTTTTCACTACGAATTTGAATTTAATCGAGTTATAATACAAATATTAAACATTTATGAAAAAACAAAAGAAATTGCACAATGTATCTTTAACATGGTGAATTTGAATATCATGTCCTAACATAAATTGCATGAATTTTTATATAAATTTATATAAAAGATAATTGTTCATACTTTAATGATTAAGCAATAAGATTTATGATGAATGCATATTCTAAAGAAACTAAAAAAAATGAAAAAAAACCCACCCTTTGATCTTTTATTGTCAGTTTTTTAAGTCAAATAGATTGTACTTGGAGATTCACTTTAAGTTATACTGTAAATAGAAAAAGAGAGAGAGAGAGAGAAAGGTATATATTATTAATGTTAAAATAAAGAAAGATGATGCAGAATAAATACGATTATTCTTTATTTTTCTATATGAACAAAAAATGAAAAAATAAATAAATCAATCAATTTACTCTATGGCCTATCTATACATGGGTTCTTTTTATGTATGTGCATTTTTATTTTAAGTAGAATATTATATAGAGGGATTACATAAAATCCCCCCAAAATTTGATAGTGAAACGTATTCTAGTACCTAAACTACATGGGTGTTCAAATACCCCCTCCCCCGCCCCCCTTAACAATTCACAAGTAAATTTAATTTCATCCAAATATTACAAGACTAGTCTCACAATGGAGAATGCACTGTACACGCACCTCGTCAGCGTCAGTTCAGCACCACGTCAGTATCATGTTAGTACCACGTTAGTATCAAAAAGTAAATATCCAAAAAGTAAAGGAAACGCAAAAATTTAGGAAAGCTCAAAAATTTAGGGTTAAAAGAGGAATACAATTTAACAAAGTA
>DF362674.1:6512-38878 GCA_000787875.1 Solanum virginianum
GTTCGGTCTGAGCAAAAAAAGAATCATAATCATGTATGAGGTTCAAGAAAAACAAAAAGATGCCTTAGATTGAGCGAAAAAAGTAAAAATGAAGTGTAAAACAAGGCAAAAAGCTGAAAAATGAAAAAAAAAGCACCCGGAAAAGCTTAAATAAGGAAAAAGGGAGAATAAGATGAAAATGACAGAGTTGGTGGGGCAAAAGTGTAGAAAAATGCAGTTTCAAGGATGGCCTTTAATCACTATTTTCCTAAAATATCATACCAAAGCCCCCTAAGCCTATGTTACAAGCCAAGAAAGTCCTAAAGTGATCCTAGTCCAGTTAGTTGAGGGTCTGAATCATGAGTATAGGGGAAAGCGTATGGTATTAATCACTATGCATAAATGTCTTTTGTGAGAGTGAGTTATTTTGCACAGTCCCAAGGTTAAACATGAAATTATCATCGAGTGTTAGATATAAGACTTCTTTCTGTGAGGGCACTTACATTGCATTATTAGCATTTGACTTGTTCGGTGATTGTGGACTGTTGATAATCCCTTTGTGATGACATAGGCACCACTTTGCATTGGTTTGCTAAATTGCTAACTTATTCGATTTTGAAAAGCTGGTGTGGGCATCTGAGTTTAAGATATATGTGATGTATGCCATTGAGTTGAGGTCTGTGTGTTACTGTATTGTGTAAATAGACAGAGTCGTCGGTTGAGTACGAGCAATAATTTTAAGTTAAGAGTGTTGATGTGCTACCAAAATACAACCCTTTTGATACTTAAAATTTAGGATTTTGTGTGTTCTTAATGCGATATTTGTGGGTTTTATGTGTTTTTGTGTTTAGATTTGCAGGATTACAGGAGGTTAGCCATGATTTAGGGAAATATTGCAGAAGTTTTTGGTTTTCTCTATTATACGAGACCTTATATGAGTCGTAGAGCATTCTATGAGTCATAAAGGTGTCTTCGAGAAATTTCAGTGAGGAGCAAATAAGGGAAGTTAAAGTCTACAAGGCATGTATATGAGTCATGGAAAAAGAAACAAGTCGTAGACCACATTTCATGCCCTAGGGTTCAGAAAAGTGGACTTCTAGGAAATTCATTAGACAAAACCCTTTTTATTAATCATAGACCACATTACGAGTCGTGAAGGGGTGTCATAGAAGAGAAGTCCAAAATTCCAGTAGCTAATTACGAGACCTTAACTACGAGCAGTAGAATACTTTACGTGTGGGTCGTAGAGTGCTTTCGTGGAGTTTGCCTACCAGTTTTCCTTATTTGTATAGGACTTATTTGTAATTATTATAAATAGGTTTTTTTATCTTATTATTTAGTGAGAGACGTCACTTTTTGATAGTTTTAGGGTTTGTACTCAGAGAACTCAATACTTGGAGAGAAAATATTGTGAGAAAGTCTTTGAGAACACTTGTACTTCAATTCAATCTTCATGCTTGTGATTCCCATTGACTTTGGATGTGCTCTGATCTTAATTAAAATGTGTAAGTGTTTAATTATGTCTTCTCAACTCATAATTCTTCATCTACACTAGCATGGCTAGTTAAATCCACAACTAGGGTTGTTGAATTATGTCTTCTCAACTCATAATTCTTCATCTACACTAGCATGACTAGTTAAATCCACAACTAGGGTTGTGGGAATGATGAAGAACTAACAAAGTAAAACTGGATATTTATAATTATTGAAAGGTTTATATGCATGTATTAATTAACTCTCTTCATTTTGCATGTTTTCTAGCGGTGGCCAACATTGAACCCGCCTAGTATTATTGACTGGACTAGGCTAGGTAGTAATGAATTGGAAAACAGATTAATTTACATGATTCTATTGATATGTTCTCATCTAATCAACTGAACTGGGCCAAGGGAAGATTTTACTGAGACTTATAGGTAATGCTTAGTAATGAACACTATGGAGAAGGGCCAAGTCGCATAGTGAAATTCGTCTCTAACCTTTGACCCAAGGGCAAGGTGAACTTAAATTATCCTCCTGCATGCTATACACTAGACAAGAATTAGGTTATATGGTAATACTGATTTGGGGAATCATAAGGAACATAATACCCTAGTTGCTCTCTATTATTAATTTTTCTCTCGTGATAGTTTATTTTACTTTCTTGTTGATTATTGCAAACCCCCCTTGGGGAATTGAGTCGGTTAACTAGTTGGGTTGCATATTGGTGAATTTGTGTTGAGTCTATGTATTCCCTGTGGGTTCGATCCAAACTTGGTTTGGTTCTATTTCTTGATAGTGACAATTTTATCCTCTAAAAAGGAGGTGTAACTTGGGTGATATCTTGCTGATAGGCTGATAGAACTTGATGGTCCTGTGAGTCTTCAAAGTTTGAACCCTAAATATTGGTCTAAAGTGAATGCCCTCCTATGTGATTGTCTAATTCCCTCTTGAAAATTGATGGGATTGATTGGACGAATTGTTGAAACATTAATTAGATAGGGATGATGAACTAAAACAGTTCATTAAGAGACTAACTGAGTTGTTGATTTGAATTGATTGATGTTTTATGAGCATTGAGTCTTCGAAAGAGTACCGAGCACCAAATTGAGTGAGAGTAAGTCCAACTCGAACTCAATAACTATGTTGCCAAATGTTTGAGAGGATAGAAACAGTCAAGTCGGATGTTTCCTTTTGATAGGTCCCTAAAAGAATATAGGATTGGTTTCATTGGATCCAATCCATTATGGATTAATTTTTTCTTACTATGGTAAGGTATTGAACAGTTGCGGGAACATCCATGGAATTGTAGTACGATCACTATCTCATAAGTGTTTATTGTCGGATAAGAGAAACTCCTAGATATGTTCTATTTGATAGTACTCCGATTGGATTGGATTCAGATTGGGTTGGATTTGCATTGGTTGGTCATTGTCTACTCTTTATTCTTACTTTAGATAGATATTTGATATGCTGATCAAGTTTTTCTATGTTGATTATTGCTCTGGATATATCTGTTTCATTCATTCATTTTACATACTCGTACATTCCTCGTACTAATATTCATTTGGGCCTAAATCTTTAATGATGTAGATATATGTATTAGATATCATCAACAGGGACACCGTTAAATATCTATTACAGTTAACTAATTTGGTGAGTCCTCACCTGCTTCTAGAGAATACTCTTTTATATTTTTATCTTGCTGGAGTTAGTACTTTATTTTCTTTGATGTTGTTAAAACCCGTATTTCATGCATTGGAACAATCCGGATTAATTATGATAAATTAAGGACAAAAACTATTCCAAGATATAAAGTCAGATTTTTGACCTTTGATTTTATGTTGAGACATAAGTTGTTCATAAATTTTGTTGGTATGGAACAATTAGGAAAATTTGGTACCAAAATTGAAATTAATTCGAAGTTGGAACTCATGAATTATTTGGCCCTTAGCCATGTGGCATTAAATTTTGGAAATCATGAATTATTTGGCCCTTGGCCATGTGGTATTAAAGTGGGGCCCACACAATTTTGTGTCAACTTTTAATTGGAACAACACATGGAGTGGGCCATGACCACTTTATTCCCTTTATATCCAACAATTAGAAAGAGGAAAAAAACAAAACACAAAAATGTTGAAAAAAAAAGCTCCAAGAAGTTCGGCCAAGGAGAAGAAGAAAGAAAAAAATTTGAGGATCATTTCTAGCCACTCCAAAAATTAATTGTTGATGTAAACCCGCTATATTGAGGCCCCTAAGCAGCGTGGAGGTGTTGTTGGAGCGATCAACCCTTTATTTTTCACCTTTTGAAAACCCTAGCCTATTATGGAATTGAAGAAAAAAGGTAAGATTTGATCTTGTTTTATGGGTTATAAAGGTTGTAACCATGTTGTAGTATGTTAAAATGGAAGAAAATCACGAAATATGGAACGTTGGAAGTGAGTTGTGTGTGAGGTGCTTGAGCCGTGTAAATATGTGTGAGTTGTGTTGTGATGTGTTGTGTTGAAACTATGAATTAATGTCTAGTTAGTATATTATGACCATTGTATGGTGAAGGAATGATTGAGAATCATCCATATGTGTATGTTGGTGTGCTAGACGAAAATGGGTCACATTATATGACAATGAATAAATGAATGTCGCTTAACATTTTAGTCATTGTCGTTATGAATTCTATATGGGAAATGAATGTTTATTAGCTCAAAGTGATATTGTAATTGTTGCGGACTGATTTGGAGGTTATTGCATATCTAATTTAATTTGTATAAGAATGAGAATAACATTGTTAGAATGTGAATTGTGAGTGCAAATCATGATTTGAGAATGGAGAATGTAAAAAGTGGGGTTCTCGGGTTTAGGGGCTGTTCTTGGCTAGATTGGAGAAAAATTTAGATTGTTGGAAGTGTTATGTGAATTGCTTAGAATGTCTTTAACAAGTGGGGTTCTCGAGATTAGGGATTGTTCTTGGCTAGATTGGAGGAAAATTTGGATTTTTGAAAGTGTCATGTGAATTGCTTAGAATGTCTTTAAATATTGTTAGTATGGATTTAAGTTAGTATTTGAGTTTATAAGCATCGATGTTGGCTTAAAGGTAAGTCGTTGAATCGAATTTATGAATGTTGTTGAATGATGAAAAAGAGAGTTATTGTTGTTGTATTGCCTTTCGGATTGGTTTTTGATGTTGCTAGGTTGGTTGTAGTTGTTATTGTTGATTGGTTTGGCCTGAGTTGAATTCTCAAGGTAGCCTATTTTCAGGGGAAATGCTGCCCAAATTTCTGTAGAATTAAGGGCAAATTTGGAATTTAATTCCCAAAAAGCCTTTAGCTAATGTTTAGCATTTTATGACTTTGGGCAGCCCGAAGCGTAAGTTGGAATTTGATGCCCAAAAAAGTCTTTAGTTAATGTTTGGCATTTTATGTCTTGTTTGTAGACCTTAGGCAGCCCGAAGCGTGAGTTGGATTTAGCGTGCATCTGGATTATATTGGAGAGAGTTTGAGGTATGTAAAGCAACCTTTCTTTTCGGCATGTCTTAGTTAAAATAGGCTATGATATGAGCCTTGAGGAAACTCTATTCTCGCAATCCAAGCATGTTTATAATCAGCATTTGTTCTTTAGTATTCTTGTGTTAATATGTTGTAACATTGATCCTTATGTCCTTGGAATTCATAAGTTGCAAAGGGTACATGAAAGCTGATTAGTTTTAAAAGCACTTATTCTTTAACGATTCTAAAACTGCGAACATCCTTAACTTTTACAGAAAATCTTGGATTGCTTTGAAATTCTTGTAGGAGCTTGTATGATCTAGGATGAGTATGTTCTCCATAGGCTGGGCCAGCTTGGGTCTCCACCTATCCGTGGGTCTCGCGATGCCCTTTTATGCAATTTTGATAACGTTTGAAGAAATATATAGTAATTATTCTCCCGATTTCAAATACGACTATTTTACTTATTTTTTGGATTTATGATAATGATTTTACGCATATGATTACTCACTACTCCGCTCGTGCCTACTATTGTGATAATGCATTGGAACAATCCGGATTAATTATGATAAATTAAGGACAAAAACTATTCCAAGATATAAAGTCAGATTTTTGACCTTTGATTGCTGGTTGGTTGGCGTGCGTATTATGATATACTATGGTATTATGTTGTGTTTGGCGTTATACTGTACTGTGATATGTGATGGGGATTCAGAGATTTGAAACTTTCTGGTGTTATGCTACGTTATGGCACTATCGACGGGTGGGAGACCATATTTCCTGTGCCCTATGCATGATTTATATTTTTAAAGTAAATATTTTAATATTTTTTTATATGTATTTACCTTCGATAGTTCTGTTTTGATTATTACTCAGATTTATGTTCTGTATCTTCTACTTTGCATTCTCCGTACATATTTGGTATTGACCCCCCTTGTTTGGGGGCTCCATTTCATGACCACAGATACCGACGCTCAGTTTGGTAATCCATCAGTTTAGGACACCCTTCTGCAATTTGGAGTGCTCCCCCTAATTTTGGAGCCTACTTTTGGTAAATATTCGTTTGTTGCATTATATATATTTGTTCAGGGGAACAGCGGGGCCTTGTCCCATCCTATGATTCTGTTAGTTTATCTAGAGGTCTGTGGATATATGTGTGTAGATTGTGCCCAGTCCGTTCGATTAGACTTGTATAATGTGTGTGTTGGGCAGTTTCACCCACTATGGCAGCCTTATCGGCCCGCATATGAATATATATTGTTTTGTTGGCCCTGTGTGGCCTTTGTTGGTATTTTTTGAGTGCAGGGTTATTTTGGATAGTCCATAAAACAAAGGAAACTCTACCAATTTTTTTTTTAAAAAAAAAATTATAAACTTGAAACATAGCCTTGTCGGTTTCTGTTATATTCATGGATGTGTTTGATAGAATTTGAGGCAGTGTTTGATATTTGTGTCTATATAAGTCATCTGTTTGCAACTCGGCTTCGTGATTGTGTTTGGGTGCCCAATCCGAGTACTAGTCATGGCCCACGGGGTTGGGTTGTGACAAAAGTGGTATTAGAGCGGTTCATCCTCTGAATGTCCACAGACCCTGTCTAGTAGAGTCTTGTTTATCGATGTGTTGTGCACCACATCTATAAACAAGAGGCTACAGGACATTTAGGATGCAATTTTTTTCTTTCTAATCTTAGATCGTGCGGTAGAGCTGCGTTATTAGGATGACCCTTTTCTGACAAAATGTTCTGTTTTCAGTGTTGCCTTCGAGGAAGACCACAGCTGCCTTTTCTGACAAAATGTTCTGTTTTCAGTGATGCCTTCGAGGAAGACCACAGCTGCCTAGAAGGGCAAGTCTGCAGCAGTAGGTGATACCAATCGAGCCCGGGTGACTACTAGGGCTCATGCCCAGAGTGAGCCAGATATGGTATCTCTGATAGGTAGTTCGGCTACACCGCTAGTACCAGAGGGAGTTGGAGCATCAGCAGTAGTAAGTACGGGGGTGGCTCCATCGCCAGCTCTCGAGGTTCGAGTACCACAGCCTCTAACCCCGTTTTTGATGTTGCTAGGTTGGTTGTAGTTGTTATTGTTGATTGGTTTGGCCGAGTTGAATTCTCGGGGTGGCCTATTTTCAAGGGAAATGCTGCCCAAATTTTTGTAGAATTAAGGGCAAATTTGGAATTTTTGCAGAGATTGGCGATATGCGAGAGGCAGTCCAGCTATTGACCCGATTGGTAGTAGGACAGGCCCATAGATAAGGTGTAGGCGGTGATCAGGTAGGCCCCCATGAAAGTTCGAGGGCTCGTGATTTTTTGACATTCAACCCACTAGAGTTCTTCGGGTCCAAGCCCGCGGAGGACCCTCATGAGTTTGTCCGACAAATGTAGTGGACCCTGCAATTGATTAGTGCATCTAAGACAGAGTTAGTTGAACTGGCATCCTACCGATTGCATGACATAGCAGTTAATTGGTATAAGTCATGGATGTTGTCCAGAGGTGAGGGTGCCACTCGAGCCATTTGGGGCAAGTTTACTGAGGCTTTTCTGTACCATTTTCTGCCTTCGGAGGTGTGGCGACCCAAAGTAGATAGATTCCTATTGTTAAAGCAGCGGGGCAAGCTAGTCAGGGAGTACAGTTTGGAGTTCGATTCACTAGCCAGATATTTGCCTACCTACGTTGCTGACATGACTGACCGGATGCACCGATATATAGTGGGGCTGGACTAGTATTATGTTGGTTGTTGCTTGGTAATGGCAGCCCAGACCGGTATGGATATTGCCCGTATTCAGGCCCACGCCTAGGGCATTGAGGACGGACGCAGGGGGCGCCAACCTGATAGGGTTGATGACAGGGGCCAGCCTAAGAGGGCCAGATCATTTGTGTATTCAAGGGACTTTCAAGGCAGGTAGCATCAGCAATAGCAGAGCAGACATCCTCCCCAATCAGTATGAGGTACACCCCCGCAGTTCACCAGTAAAAGATCAGAGGGCCAGGCTATTCAGGGGCAGGCCCAAGTTCCAGGGTTTCAGGCTCACAGTTGGACAGAGTCTCCAAAAGTCAGATGAGACTACCCAGACCTTAGTGTTCTTACTGGGAGACAGCACCCCGAGGAGTTCTTTCATGCCACCAGTGCTTGCTTTACGTGTGGCCATCAGGGCCATCAGATGAGAGACTGTCCGGTTAGAGGTTGTACAGGCAGTTTAGCTCAGTCTACAGGGTCAGCCGCTGGTTCATCTTCATCCTCGATAGCCATACGCCTTGTGAGGTGAGGTATACCAGAATCAGCAGGCCGAGGTAGGGGTCGTGGTGGAGTTCCTAGGTCTAGCAGTCCTTCGAACCACATTTATGCATTGGCCAGCCGGCTGGACCAGGAGGCATCACCAAATGTCATCACAGAATGGCACTGGCAGAATTAAAGGAATTGAATAAGTAGCTGAGAGATCTATTGGAGAAGGGTTTTATTTGGCCTAGTACGTCACCCTTGGGAGCTCCGGTATTATTTGTAAGGAAGAAAGATGGATCGCTGCAGATGTGTATTGATTATTGGTAGCTGAATAAGGTAATGATAAGGAATAAATACCCCCTCCCCAGGATTGATGATTTATTTGACCAGTTGCCAGGAGCTAAATGTTTCTCAAAGATAGACCTGTTATCGGGTCACCACCAGGTGCGAGTACGGGAGGAGGATATTCCCAAGACAGCGTTCAGGACCCGGTATGGGCATTGTGAGTTCAGATTTATGTCTTTTGGGCTGACGAATGCTCCGACAGTATTCATGGATCTTATGAATCGGGTATTCAGACCGTTCTAGGATATGTTTGTGATCGTGTTTATTGATGACATTCTGGTATATTCTCAGTCAGAAGAGAAGCATACAGATCATCTGAGGACGGTACTCGGCACACTTCAGCACCAAAAATTATATGCTAAATTTTCTAATTATGAATTCTGGCTATCTTCAGTGGCTTTTCTGGGGCATATTATAGGAGCTGACGGCGTCCAGGTGGATTCCCAGAAGATTGAGGCCATAAAGAATTGGCCTAGGCGTACGACGCCAACCAAAGTGCGTAGCTTCCTGGGATTGGCTGGTTATTATTGGAGATTTGTGGAGAAATTTGCTTCCATTTTAGCACCTTTGACAAGGCTAACTCAGAAGGGAGAGAAATTCCAATAGTCTGATGCTTGTGAGCATAGTTTCCAGTTGCTGAAAGAGAAGTTGACTACGGCTCTAGTCCTGACTCTTCCCGAGTGTCCAAATGGGTATGTGATTTATTGTGATGCCTCTGGTATTGGTTTGGGGTATGTGTTGATGCAGCAAGGAAGGGTGATAGCTTAGAATGATAGGCTTGAATGTGTAATTGTTGTAATTTAAGAGATTATAGTAGAAGATTCGTGAGTATTGGAGTGGTGAGAAGGAGTAACACCTTTTAAGTAAAAGTCCTTACAAAAGTATAGAATAGAAAGTAGCAGGTTGAGTTGGAATAACGAATTGTTGAGATATTTAAATGATTCAAATTTATTAAGGTCCGATGTTCCATTCGTGCTTGATGGTGAGAATGCCTAAGGTAATATCTCTTCTCTTGATCTGAACTAATTTGTCTACTTTGAGTTTGATTTGTGACTGTGCAGATTGGTCGATAAGTATGATAATGATTGGTTGATTGTAATTCATTGATCTGATAGAGTCCCAAGTCTTTAGTTCGTGCAATGAGTTCACCCTTTGTTACCCATCATTTGAGCATGAATGATCTCAGGTGGCGATAATGTTACACACAATAAAATTATCAAAATATCCCTAGATGAGAGAATGTGTGCATAACACGTCTTCCCAAACTTTGTCGACAAATTTGAGGCTAGAATCGTGATAAGCATAAAATATTATGTGAAAAAATGGTCTTGATTTATTTTTAGAGCAATCGAATCTAAAGATAAATTTTTGGTGCAAACGCACAATCCTAGAAGAGTGCGCAATAGGTTCGCATCACAAACTTGTCGCGAAATTGCACTTACTGGTTATTCAATTATTTTGTACAAGATTAGAAAATCGATAAGAAAATATTTTATGAAAATTGTACTAGAAGTGTCCAAGTTCACAATGTGGACTTGTCTCACCATAGTATAAAATTTTGGTTTTTTTGACGGGCATTACAGAGTTGTCCCTACCCCACCTAAACTTAACCCACAACTAATATAGGTTCTTTTAAGTGTTAAAAGGGTTATAAACCATTCCTAAGTCTTCTAAGCATTCTAACAAAATACTAGGGCTAAAAATAGGAGAGTATGAGCTAGGAATTCGAATGATTGGAGCTAAAACCTATGCAAATCGATCGGCAAACTTCAATCCAAATCTAAAACATGTGATTGTTATTTTATGTGTCCTGATGATTGAGATAAATTAAAGGTGAAGGTATTGAGCCTACTTGAATTAGTTTCTTGAAAATTTCATGATGAAAAATCTATTCTTATATATCTTTGTATAACTCATTATTTTTATGAACTTATTTTTTTAAGCATGTTTTAAACCTTCTATTTTAAAAAAATACTAGATATGATTTGAGTATAAATGCATGAATAAATCCCTTTAGGCACGATTTTAAAACATGTTTTAAACCTTTTATTTTAAAAAATACTAGATATGATTTGAATATAAATGCATGAATGAATCTCTTGAGGCACGATTTGAGAATATTGACTGTGATTTTGATATGATATGAAGCCAGAATACAATATTTTTTATATTTGAAACTTAAAATTTTGTGTGTTCTCAAGGTAATATTTATGCACTTTATGTGTTTTTATGTTTAGATTTGTAGGATTACAGGTTGTCTATGATTTGGGAAAAAAATTACAAAAATTACTAGTTTTTGCTATTATACGAGACATTATATGAGTCGTAGACAATTCTACGAGTCATAAAGGTGTTTCATGAAAAATTTCAGTGAGGGGCAAATTTTTGAAGTTAAAGCCTATGAGGCATGCATATTAGTCATGGCAAAAGATACGAGTCGTAGACCACCTTTCGTTCCTTGAGGATTAGAGAAGTGCACTTGCAAAAAATTCATCAGACGAAACCCCCTTTACATGTCATAAATCACTTTATGAGCCATAAAGGGGTGTCATAGAGTATGTCACACCCCTATTTTTCCCCGCATGGATTTTGAAAAATAGAGTTTTTCCAATTAAAGTGACATTTTGAAAAGGAATTTTTATTATTTGTTTAGAGTCGCCACTTGAAATTGAGTTTTGATATTTCAAGTCACCTTTTTTTATCCCTAATTAAAAGGAAATGACTCTTTAATTTTTGGTCTGCGAAAATAAAGATCGGGCAAGGAATTCTATTGACTGAGGGGAAGGTGTTAGGAACCCCTCGAGTCTCGTGGTTCTAGCACGGTCGCTTTTATCAACCTATACTTGTCTTAAATTATTTTTGGAATAAATTGTGTCTATGACCCTTAATTTATTCATCTTTTATATAAAATTATGGATTTTACGAGTCTCAACTTAGGTGTGTCACCACATTCTTCGTCTAGATGTTAGAGGCATGTTTGCCTTCTCTACATCTTAAGAATTCTCTGTAATCAAATTTTGATCTGGGTTAAAGAAAAAGTTGATTATTAAACTCAGTTCAGTCATGGTGCATCACCACATCCTTGAGGGAAAAATTACCATCTCCACAAAGATGTGCAACCACATTTTTTATGGAGAATTTTTTTTATTTTTTTATTATTATTAATAAAATATTATTTTTTGAAAAATTTATATTTTTTAGAAAATGAAACCTATTCTCGTCTAACAACAAGGACATTTATTCGTCTCTTGTAAATTCGAGACTATCCTTTCTAATTTTCTATTTTTTTTATTCGCAATAAGGTCTTGAATTAACACACGACTAACTTTTGCTTCTTTTGTTGTGCGGTTTGGCAAATCATAACTTGTGTCCAAATGCTACAAGCCTTAGTAGTTCTCATAGTCATAAAAAGCATATTTTTACGAGCCATCAATTATATTCATCATTCACATGTTATTACAAAAATTAAAATATAAAAATAAGAATAGAAACTTAGACAACAAAGTTACTTAAACATGAAACAAATTATGTGTTGTTCAAATGTGAAATATATTACAGATTGTTATAATAATTTTGCACCAAGTTTAAGAATATAAAATATCAAAATGAAAAGTTGATATGAAAGATTTGAACCTAAATCATATTGCAATGTCAAAAAATATTAGTTGGTCAAACACATACAAAATTTGATAACTTTAATGTATTGCAATCATATTAAATTGGACAAGAAAGATAAGTGTTACCTCATGTGAAGAATAATTACAAAGAGAAGAACACAATAGGAACCATGAACTTAAATCGCAAAGGCAAACCTCAAACTTCGTCTTTTGTTTTCTCTAGTTGTGTTTTTTGAGATATTTTCCTTGTGTGTTTTCTTGCTGAGATTTATTTTTAGAATGTATGAGGTGTGTGTGAAGGATGAAATATATTATATTTTTTTCTCTTGGCCATGTGTGTGAGTGTATGATTCTGTGTATGTGTTGTGTAGAATGTTAGTGTGTATGTGTTTTTGTTTCTGTGAGCGTATATATTTTTAATGTTGTGAGGTTTTTCTTTGTTGTTCTTTATGTGTGTATGTTGTACAAGAAAACATATAGAGGTTGAGTAGTGGGTTTTGTGTGGAGCATTGTGGGGCATGTAGTGTTGGTGTGTGAAAGCATGTGGGTTAGGCTAGTTTTAGGATTACTCTAATTTTTTTGCTTTGTTTTTGGGTTTGAAAAGAAAACATAAAAATGTTAGAAAACTATTTAAAAAATTATGTAGAAACACTAACTAGCTAAAAGAAGATAAAATTAAGAAAATACTAACAATACTAGATTATTTATTTAGAAACGAAATTAAAAGAGAACATACATTTTTAGAAGTTTTCGCTTCTTTAAGATAAAACTTACACTAAAATGTGACTCTGTTTTTCTTATTTTCAAATTATTTTTAAATAAAGTTATTATAAATAAATTAAATTAAATTAAAATTAATGAAAAAGAAAACTCAATATATATACACACACACACACACAATAATAATAATAAAAGGGTATTAAAATCTTTGGTTCAGTCAAAAATTACGTGTCTATAGAGGAGAAGTCCAAAATTCTAGTAGCAGATTATGAGACTCCAACTATGAGCCATAGAAGACTTTATGGGTCGTAGAGTGCTTTCGTTGAGTTTGCCGATCAGTTTTCCTTATTTGTTTAGGACTTATTTGTAATTATTATGAATAGGTTTTTAAGGTCATTATTCAGGGAGAGATGTCACTTTTCAGTAGTTTTAGGGTTTATACTCAGAGAACTCATTACTTGGAGAGAAAATATTGTGATAGATCTAGTCTTTGAGAACATATGTGCTTCAATTCAATCTTCAAGCTTGTTATTCTCATTGACTTTGGATTTGCTTGATCTTAATTCAATTGCGTAAGTGTTTAATTATGTCTTCTCAATTGATAATTTCTTCATCTATACATGGCATGAGTAGCTAAATCCATAACAAGGGTTGTGGGAAACATGACGAACTAACAAAGTAAAACCGGATAATTTATAATTCTTTGAAGGTGTATATTCATGTATTAATTAACTCTCTTCATTTTGTGTGTTTTCTAGTGATGGACAACATTAGAACCCGCCTATTATTATTGACTGGACCAAGATAGTAATAGATAGGAAATAAGATTAATTAACAGGATTTGATTGATGTGTTCTTGTCTAATCAACCAAACTAGGCCAAGGGGAGGTTGCACTGGGACTTATAGGTAATAATTAGTAATGTACACTATGAAGATAGGCCAAGTCGCATAGTGAAATTCACCTCTCACCTTTGACCAAAGGGCTTGGTGAACTTAAATTATTGTCCTGTATGCTATACATTAGACAAGAATTAGGTTATCTAATGATTCTTAGTTGGAGAATCATGGGGAACACAATACCCTAGTTTCTCTGTATTATTGATTTTTCTCTTGCGATAGTTAGTTTAGTTTACTTTCTTGTTTATTATTGCAAACTCCCTGCCCCCTTTGGGGAATTAAGTCAGTTAGCTACTTGGATTGCATATTTGTGAATTTGTCTTGAGTCTACATATTCACTTTGGGTTCGACCCTAACCTTGACTAGGATCCATTTCTTGACAGCAACCGCTTTATCCTCTAAAAGAGAGGTGTAACTTGGGCGAGATCAAGAATTTGGCATCGTTGTTGGGGAATATGGCTAGACTTAGTTAAATTCACTAGTAATTTGAGTGTTAATCCAAAGTTCCCTTTATTTTATTTTTGTTTTTGTTTTTGTTTCTTTGCAAGGTATATGACTAGTGTATGCCCAACATTTGGAGTCAAGGCAATCCCTTAACGCCATTTGATCTAGAGATACACCAAACTATAAGAAGAATTGCCAAAGAGAATGCCAACAATGCAAACAATATAGCTTTGAACCGGGATAATATTGGTGATGATAGGAATGAGAACGCACCTCCTTTGGAGGACATTCCACAGCCTCCGGAGTTCAACATCAATGCTTACCAGTGCAATCATTACAGGTTGAACCCAATGGCTATAGATATGACTGGAGCTATTGTCTTGCCCCCACTACTAGTATACACAAAGTTCACAATTTCTAGTAGGTTACTTTAGATGCTGCAAAACTGTGGACTATTTGTAGGCTTACCATTAGAAAATCCAGATAGACACTTGCACAATGTGATATTTGTCTGTAAGAGTGTAATGGGAACACAAAATCTTTCTATGGATGTTTTGGGATTTCATCTCTTCCCATTGTCTCTCAAAGCCAATGCTGTATTATGACTATCTGAGCTTCCACATGACTCGATCACCAAGTGGATAGAATTGTAGAGGCCTTTTTTACCAAGGTACTTCGTTAAACCAAACAGTCTCAAAGTGGTAGACTAGATCCATCGTTTTAAGCAATTTCCTAGTGATTCAATCCTTGCTACATAGGTACAGTTGAATAGATGCTTGAGGAGTGCACCAGACCATGAGATTTTGGTGAATGTGCTAGTAGAGAATTTCTACCAAGTTCTAGATGCTAATATTTAAGGTTGCTGATACCCTCTTGGGAGGTCTATTCGTAGAACAACTATTCACAGAAATTTTTGAGCAACTAAATGTTGTAGCTGAGTTGAATAATGTATGGGAGCCTAGGAATAGACATGCAACAAATTATGCAAGCACTGTTGATTGAGTTCTGACCAAGCAAAAATAAATATAGATATTTTTAGCATTCTTACGCAGAATAGAGCTAATCTGGAGATGCTAATGCAGCAGACACAAGAGCTAACAAAGTTAAGGGACATTCAAGAAAGCTATCTATGAGGCGTGGGGGGCATAATGTTGATAGGATAAATATCCACTATACACCCTCACATAATAATGATATAGGAGATAGGAACTCTAGAATCGTGGAGATGCTTAACCAATTGCTACGAATTTCATTATTTCTGTAACGTATTTTTTTCATTGTCATATTGTATTGTATGATTATTTACATATCACATGGTACGTCTATAGTCCTACAGCTCCAATATTATGACCACTAAAAGAATCATCTCAAACATAATTGAAAGACAAAGTAAAGTATATTGCTTATTGATGGGTGGTAACCCGAGGGGTGGAAGAATCACTTAGCCAGGGTTAATCCCATTACGGGGGATAGCCCCAGGGGTGAAAGGAAAAGCCTAGCAGGGGCCGATCTCGATATAGATTTACCACTGATCAGCAGGTCATTTATATTACATGTTGTGCACAGATTATATAGTAAAGGTAAAGTAATGTTGAATGTATAAATCCCTTATAATTTGTATAGATAGCACATGGATACAGGTTGGTTCTCCTAAGCCTTATCGAAAACTAGTTCCAGTCTACCTTAATGGGACTTTGGGTGTGACAGTGTTGCATTAGACCATGCCCGATCTGGGGGGACTAGGAGCCTGAGTAACCTAGTTAAGTGGTTAGTATCTCAAACACCAGGGTGGTATGTGAGATTGCCACTAACCAAGTTAAGGGTTTTGTACCTCACGCACCAGGGTGGTGGGTGAGATCATCACTAACCTAGTTAAGGGGTTTCTACTGGGAGCAACTTATAAATGGTGAGATTCGGGATGCAATCACTATGCTTTTGCCAAATTGTGGCCAACCAATTCAATCAAGGGGCCCAAGCCCCTCATGCTACTACCCCAGGAGCTAGGGTAAGGGACTTCCTGATAATGAATCCTCCGATGTTCTATGGGCCAAAGGTAGATGAAGATCCATAACATTGATGACGTCTACAAGATTTTGAATATCATGGGGGTTGGGCCGAATGAAAAAGCATAGTTGGCAGCATACCAACTCAAAAGGGTAACCTAAATATGGTATGATCAATGGAAAGGGGAGAAGGGAATTTGTAATGTGGTGCTTTAGGAGGAGTTCAAATTGGCTTTTCTTAATTGGTTCTTCCCTCTTAAGCTTAGGGAAGCTAAGTTGGTAGAGTTTATGAGTTTAAAGCAATGTTCCATGAGTGTGAGGGAGTATGCCCTCAAGTTTAATCAACTTTCAAAGTATGCTCCTCATTTGGTGGCTGACCTATAAGTTAGTGATGGGGGTCTCCGACTTGGTGAGTGAAGAATGTCGGTCATACTCCCTCACTTTGAATTGGTGATACCCACACCGAAAATCAATCTTAGAGAAGTGACTAACCCCTTGAAGTTGGTTAAAAATATCGTCAATCCTTGGTGGTGGGTACATATTCTTTATGGTGACCCAATTAAGTTACTGGTAATCAATGCACATTCTAAGAGTACCATCCTTCTTCTTCACAAATAACACCGGTGCACCCCAAGGTGATTGGCTAGGCCTAATAAAACCCTATTCCAACAAACCACTCAATTTCTCCTTCAACTCCTCCAACTCCGTCGAGGCCATACAATAAGGGGGAATTGAAATGGGTTACGTATCGGGAAGGTCTATGCCAAAATTTATTTGCCTTCTGAGAGGAACACTGGGAAGCTCATCGAGATGGACATCAAGGAACTCATTAACCATCGGAATCGACTCTATAGGAAGGACTTTGGACTCAATATCATTAACCCTCACAAGATGATAGAGAAACCCCTTAGAAATCAACTTTTGGGCTTTAATGCAAGAAATAAATCTACCCTTGACCACCACATCATGACTCTTCCACTCAAGGACGAGTTCATTAGGGAATTGGAATTTGACCCTGCGGGTTCTACAATCAATAAGGTATAATATGCATGTAACCAATTCATCCCAAGAATGATATCAAAATCCACTATATCCAATTCAACAAAAGCACAAGGCAAGATTTTATGCAAAATGAAAAAGGGACATTTTCTATAGACCCTTCTAGCAACAATGGATGCACCAATCGGAGTAGACACTTCATAAGGCTCACACAACAATTTGGGACTAACATGAAGCTTTTTTACAACAAGAGTAGTAACGAAAGAAAGAGTGGCACCTGGTTCTATCAATGCATACACATCAAAATCAAAAACCTTTAATATACCTGTAAAGCACCATGCCAAGTCTAGTGACCCCTAGAGGATTATGGTTGTGAACCTCGTTGGTCATCCCTATAATCCTTAGCAACCTATGAACAATGTCTTGACTAATGATCCTTTGCACCACATATGAAACATGAACTCAAACCGGCCAAACAATCTCTCGGATGGTACTTTCCACACATGTTGCATGAAGGAGAAGCTTGAACACCAACACCCTTGCCTTTCCTTTAAGCATGTGGACAACTAGAAATCTTGTGGCCCATATTGCCACACCCAAAGAATGCACCCGTGTTCCTCCAACATGTACCACTATGATTTCGCCTACACTTCGGGCACCTAGGATGGGTCACTCCACCATTGCCACTAAGCTTACCATACGAAAGCCTACCTTCAAGTTGAGCACTTCTCCTCCCTTCCTTTGAGGCCATCAAGCAATCTCTCATCTTATTCCCAACGCCACCACACTTGAAACAAACCTCAACTTCTGCCAAACACCTCTCTTGATGTTTTTTTCCACACCCTTGACAAGTGACAAAAGAGATCCTTTCTTCTTGTACTAGGGAACCCATAGACTAGTAGAACATGAGGCATCACCAACTCGAGCCCTCTTAGCCTCACTCCCTTTCCTCTTATCCCTTAAAGTCTCGAGATCAGGTACTTGATGATTTAGTTGTGCGGTTATAACCATGGCCAGTAGGCATAGAGCATAACGAACTTTCGCATTTCACATGTCACCGTTGGGAAGTTGATCCCTAAGTGAGAGATGGTCACCACCTTGTCCACCATACTAAATAGCTTGAGACATTTTCTATAATAGAGATTAAGAATAAGAAATAAGCCTTAGAGGACTTAGTTATACCACACAATTTAGATCATGAAGAAGGAAACATTTCCTAAAATGCCTCATAGCCTCTTGCTCATAGTTGTACTTCACTTCACATCCATAAACAAGACTCTAATCAATGTGGTGTGTTGGATTTCATGGACCATTAACAACCTAGTGCTCTAATAACAAGTTTGTCATGATCCAAGCCTAGGTCCTAGACGTGACATGGTGAATAGGAACCCAAAGGGACCCCAAACTAGCCTCTTAGCATATCATTTACAAATCCTTCCTCATGGAAGCAATTAAACAACAATAAGAGAGTATAAATAAGGATAAAGGGACTAAGAGAAGTCTTTAATAGCATGACACCATGTCATGACTCATAATGTGGTTTACGATCAATAAAAAGGGTTTTATCTGATGATTTTCCTACAAGTCCACTTTTCTGAACCCTAGGGCATGAAGCATGGTCTATGACTTGTTTTTTTTCCATGACTTATATACATGCCTCGTAGACTTTAACTTCCCCTATTTGCTCCTCACTAAAATTTCTCAAAGATACCTTTATGACTCGTAGAATGCTCTACAACTCATATAAGGTCTCGTATAATAGAGAAAATCAAAACTTCTGCAATATTTCCCCAAATCATGGCCAACCTCATCAATCCTTGGTAGATGATACTTATTCTTTATGGTGACCCCATTAAGTTGCCGGTAGTTAATGCATATTCTAAGAGACCCATCTTTCTTCTTCACAAACAACACCGGTGCACCCTAAGGTGATTGGCTAGGCTTAATAAAACCCTTCTCCAATAAGTCCCTTAATTGCTCCTTTAACTCTTCCGGGGGCACACGATAAGGGGGAATAGAAAAGGATTGAGTATCGGGAAGGAGGTCTATACCAAAATCTATTTTCCTTTTGGAAGATCACTAGGAAGGTCATTAGGAAAAACATCAAGAAACTCACTTACCGTCGAAACCGACTCTATAGGAAGGACTTTGGACGCAACATCCCTAACCCTCACAAGATGATAGAGTCACCCCTTAGAGATCAACTTTTTGGCTTTAATGCAAGCGATAAACCTACCCTTGACCACCGTATCATAACTCTTCCACTCAAGGACGAGTTCATTTGGGAATTGGAATTTGACCCTACGGGTTCTGCAATCAATAGAGGCATAATATGCATGCAACCAATCCATCCCAATAATGATATCAAAATCCACCATATCCAACTCAATAAGATAACAAGGTAATATTTTATTCAAAATGCAAATGAGACAATTTCTATATACCTTTCTAGCAACAATAGATGCACAAATGGGAGTAGACACCTCATAAGACTCACAAACAATTCAGGTTCAACATGAAACTTTTTGGCAACAAAAGGAGCAACAAAAGAAAGAGTGGCACTTGGGTCTATCAATGCATACATATCAAAATCAAAGACTTTTAACATACTAGTGATGACATCAAGCACCTCATCTACCCGTTGCCTTCCTTGAAGAGTATAAAACTAATTGTGCCTTGGGGCACCACCTTTTTAGACTCTTCTTCCCAAAGAAACTGAATTTGCACCCCGACCTTGTGGATGAACATCCTTACCCTTGTTCTGGCTACGTGGGTAATCAACCATCTTGTGGTATGCTTCTTCACAACCAAAACAAGCATTGGTATCCCTTAAGCATGGGCCACCATGATTCTTACCAGATTTTGGACACATAGCATTAGGTACCACACTATTATAACCTTGGGTAGTCATTCGCAAACCCTTGGCCTTGATGAAACTGGCCACCTTTGGAATTTGGAACCTACCATCAAAATGGGACCTCTTTCCGTCATTACCTCTCCTCTTCCTCAACTTCTCCTCCTCTAATTGTTTGGCATAGGTCATAAGGCAGGACAAGTCCATGTCACTAATAAACATGGCGACATGACACTCCTCATTAATCAAATTGGATACACTCATCACAAATTTGTTTATTCTAAACATCGGGTCGGCAACCAAATATGGAGCATATTTAGAGAGTTGGTTGAACTTGAGGACATACTGCCTCACACTCATAGAGCCTTGCTTCAAATTCATGAACTCCATCATTTTTGTCTTCCTAAGCTTAAGAGGGAAGAACTAGTTGAGAAATGCCACCTTAAACTCCTCCCATAGAATCACATTGTTGTTTCCTTTCTCCTCCTTCCATTGAGTATACTATATTTGGGCCACCCCCTTGAGTTGGTATGCTGTCAACTCCTCCTTCTCCTCCGACCTAACACCTATAATAGCCAACACTTTATACACCTCATCAATAAGTTATTGAGGGTCCTCATCCACTTTAGACCCATGGAATTCTGGTAGGTTCATCCTTATGAAATCCCTTACCCTAGATGCCAGAGTAGGAGCATGACGGGCTTGGGCCCCTTGGTTGACTTGGTTAGCCATGGGTTGAGCTAGCAAGTTGAGAGTATCCCAGACCTCTCCATGACCAAGTTGTTCTTCTGGAATTCAGGCTCTTCTTCCTCTTGTGTTAGGTATGATCTAGCATAGAAAAGAACATTCGTTAGAGGGAAAACCTTACCTAACCTCTATAGCATGACATAGATCAAGAAGAAGGGACACATTACCTAAAATATCTCATAGCCTCTTGCTCAAAGTTATGGTGCACAACATAACCATGAACAAGACTCTAATCAACGCAGTATGTTGGATACCGAGGACCATTAACAACCTAGTTCTTTGATACCATGTTTGTCATGACCCAAGCCTAGAGCCTAGATGTGACACGGAGAATGGGGAACCCGAAGAGACCACAAACAAGCCTCTTAACATATCATTACACATCCTTGGTAGCAAAACTAATTGAACAAATATAAGAGCATAAAATAAGGATAAAGGGCTAAAAGAAGTCTTTTATATCAAAAAACAACACAAGAGTCAAAGAGAGTCAAAGCTCATAGCATGGTTACATAACTTATCCAACAACACCTCTACACTTAGAATTGAGCAGGGGCCAAGATAATTTTCTGAGCTCACCCTCATAGTCAAAAACATACAAATAGCTAATGAAAGTCTTTGAATAATATATGAATAAGAAATATCATCGCCGGAGTTGAGGACTCACTAATCTTGCTTTAAGAAGATAGTACTAGCAATAGTGAGGATGAGGATGATAGTAAGAGCTCCGGTTCCTACATGGTAATATCATATAGGCATAGAATATGCATTAGTATGTTTGAATGTACTAAGTATGTAGGATGCAATGCAAAAAGAGATAAACAACATAATTAAAATGCATAATCATAAGTAAGAGATAATATATTAGCGATATGGTATGTATGAAGAATGCTTAAAGTAAAACATGCTTATATAGGACATATTACATGTGTAGGAAGAGACCATTATCACAAACTAAGCAACTTAGTACTTGGAATTCAAGACATGCCACCCGCTTGGAAGGTGGATGAAGTATCTACCCCTCATCTTTGATAGTATGGGATTGCCACAACTCGACAAGTTGGATGAGGTATTTACCCCTCATATGTGGTAGTACGGGATTGACACCACCTAACAAGGTGGATAAGGTACATACCGCTCATCTATGGTATGGTCACTTGCAACACTATAGCTACTTTCCATGAAATCAACACATTGATACATTACTTTCATTATCATAAAGTCATTTGACTCATAGGCCATGCAATAGATCATCATTAATTCAAGAACCCTAACTCAGACATTTTATTAAACACTTGGTGGGTGTGTAATAATAGTGTAAAATTATGCAATTCCATAGTGAAATCATGCTAGAAACTTGAAGTAAATCAACCACCAACACTTGGTAATACCCTCATGCAATATACATCAAAACTTTCATCAAATATCAAGATAGATCAAAGATTCATAGCTCAAAACATACTTAAACAGTCACACTTTTACGAAACTCCAACATAGTTCATAGTCAAAATCATAATAAAGAGCCATAAGTAAATCAACTTAGAAACATGCAATTTATGTAAAAAGGAAGTTTGGGCACCATGGATGAAAGGACCCAATGGTTGAAACCTACATATCTCAACTTTGGAGAATTCCTTGGTGAAGATTAGATTGAGAACTTGAAGCTTGAGTAAATTTCTTGAATCTAAAAATAAGTTTGGAACCCTTGATTTTGAGTGAAATATTTGTCTAAGTGTTTGAGAGAGTATTAGGGAATGTCTTGTATGATATGAGGTTAAAAAATGACTAAGTATAGGTATTTTTATGTATGAGAAGACTTAGGCCCAAGTCCCAAAAGCCTTGGACCTAACAAGAAAATGGAGAAAAAATATACATCTCCGCGCCCTGGGGCGTCGCACCAGGGGCGTAGAGAACTCTTTAGAAATTGTATTTTGGGAATTTCAAATTTTGATACTATTGCTCTAAAATTTGGGTTAGACCTATTCCCTACTCAATTTTGCCATCTGATCAAGAATATTAAGTTGGATTTTTGATATCACACACGAAATTTGAGATATATAGAAATTATGATTAGGAGAACTTCTGAGGCACATTTTTGGGCACATTTTGGGGTCATTTCAGTCTCACATCCTCCATGTATATTAGACTATTTTAGTTTGTAAATGTGTTGGAAACAATTTGGTTAGTGTTGGGATAGGGTATGGATTGTTGGTGTTGAAATATAGGAAAAAGGTGTAATGTAACACTGCTTAATTATATATTTTTGGAGTCATTATGTGTTGTACTTTGTGAACTGTTGTAGGCATATTATAAACTAACAATAAGCTGAGGTACACTATGTATACAAAAATATGTATTATGCAAATGCAAGTAGAGGAGGAATTGTTGAAAGAACACCCTTAGATTAGGACCATTAACAACCTAGTTCTTTGATACCATGTTTGTCATGACCCAAGCCTAGAGCCTAGATGTGACACGGAGAATGGGGAACCCGAAGAGACCACAAACAAGCCTCTTTCAACACGTATTTATTTGCTACTAATACTAGTTTTATCACCCACTCTATTGTAGATAAATATTTGGGCAGAAAAGTGGCTGCTTCAAGGTAACAACAAAGTTGTACAACAAGGTATGTAAAACTACTCGATTTCCTATTATTTGGCATGAAATCTAGATTCTTCCTTGGCACACTGAGTCACTTACAAACTCCGACATAACTAGTGCCCTTGTCTCTACACTTTAACATGTCCATATGTTCCAATATAGAGTCATTGTTAAGTTTGAATATATACTTTAGACACCAAGACACATGAATTCTTATTTTAACTAAATAAAGTCCATGTATTATATGAGCTCCTACGTATTTCATTAATTATGCAACCTACTCTCTTCATTGTGGTGTTTTATTACATAATTATTTACATGTCACTTGTTGGGTCTATAGTCTTACTGTAGTGACGCCTAGTTAAGGATCCCTGAGTGCAGAGAAGTTGGCCTAAAAAATGATTGAGAACTTGGTTCACGAGACAGTCTATGGCCCGTGGATTGTTCTGTGGCTCATAGAATGGTTCATGAGTAGGATTACAAACATGGAGAAACTTGGAGCTTTGAGGAAGTTAATCCATGACTTATCAGATGGCCTGTAGAATGTTATACTACTGATATAAGGTCTCATATAAAAGGGTCAGATATAGGGTGAGAATTTGGAAAGTGTGGAAACACTCTACGAGTCCAACCATGGCCCATAAAAAATAGTATGACCCCCCTTATTTTTCATAGTTCATAATTTAGCAAAGGCCATATTTAGGATTCTCATGTGAGCCATTAGACAAAAGAGTCTACGTCCTATAGTCGGGGTTTCATAGATGGTTTTCGACAGTTTTAATTAAGGGGTAGTTTGGTCATTTTTTGTAATTCTATTCCTATACTACATCATTTAGGGAATGATAAGGGGGTACCTATATTAGTCTTCAAGCCCTAGAAGCACCCCTCATTCTCTCATTTCTTTAATTCCAAATTCCTATGGCAAAAGCTCTCAAGAACATGGCTAGGGTATCCCAAGTTTCTTCCTCAGGACTTCAATTCTGATTCCCTCTAATTCCCTTTGTATATGAGTTGATTTATGGGTATCTTTTCAGCCATAAAGTTCCCTATTATGCATTTTCCCTCTTCTTTAAGTTCCTAAGCTTTAATGCATGCTTATGATGATTTTATAGTTCCAATGCTACCATATGATGTTCCTAAAGTTCAATGACTATTTTGTTGAGTAAATATACGTATATTTTCAAAGTATGATGTTGGTTCTAAGATGGGTTTTGATATTGTTAGGGTGGATGATTTTGATGTTTCTTTTAAATAAATTTCTTAAGACTTATGTGATTTATGATTGTTCCATGCATCTAATTGGCGCACCTTATCTTTCAATGAAAGTTGTTATGAATTATGACTATTAATTGGTGATGTAGTATCAAAGTATAGAACTTTTGATGCTTAAACATTGGAATTTTGTATGCTATCAATGTGATGTTAGTTGGATTTATGTGTTTTTATCTTATGTTTGCAGGATTACAGCTTCGACCTTGATTTTTGGTAGAAATACAAAAGTTGCTAGTTTTTGATACAATACGAGACTTTCTACGGGCTGTAGACCATTCTATGAGGTCTTAAAGTGGTTTCGTGAACAATTCTAGTGAGGGGCTGATTTTTTGAAGTTGATTCTATGAACATGCAGACAGGTCTTAGAATGTTTAACGAGTCGTAGAAGATGATTTATGCCTTGAGGATCAAAGATTGACACTTTCTGAAGATTCATCAGACGAAACCCCCTTATGAGTCATAAACTACTTTATGAGTCTTAGAGGGGTGTCATAGGCTTGAAGTCTAGATTTCCTGAAGCTTTGTATGAGACCCCAATTATGAGCTGTGGAATGTAATATGGCCCGTAAAATTCCTTCATATGATATGCTAACTGGTTATCCTATTTTAGTGAGGACTTGTATTTTACTTATTATAAATAGGATTTTTAGGTTATTTCTCATAAGAGAGAAAATAGTGAGATTACATTAGAGAGATTTTCAGAATACCTATACTTTAATTTCATCTTTAATCTTAAAGAGAGTAAAGAGTGAGATTACATTGGAGAGTCTTTGAGAACACTTGTATTTTAATTTCAACTTTAAGCTTGTGATTCTTATTGAAACTGAATTTGCTTGTTCTTAATTCTATTGCGTAAGTGTTCAATTATATTTTCTCATCCATAATTCTTAAATCTACAACAAAGCATGAGTAGCTAAATCCACAACTAGGGCTGTGGGAAATATGAAGAAGTAACAAAGTAAAATTGGATAATTCATAATTCTTGGAAAGTGTGCATGCATGTGTTCATTTTGCATGTTTTCTAATGGTGGCTAACATTAGAATTGGCCTAATGTTAGTGATTGGACCAAGGTACTAATGAAAGGAAAAGAGATTAATTAACAAGATTTGATTGATGTGTTCTCATCTAATCAACCAAACAGCGCTAAGTAGAGGTTGTACTGGGACTAATAGGTGAAGGTTAGTAATGCATACTATAAAGATAGGCCAAGTCACGTAGTGAAATTCACCTCTCACTTTTGACCAAAGGGCTTGGTGAACTTAAGTTATTGTCCTGCATGCTACATACTAGAAAAGAATTAGGTTATCTAATGATACTGAGTTAGGGAATCATGGGGAATATAATACCCTAGTTGCTCTCCATATTAATTTCTCTCTTGTGTTAGTTTAGTTTATTTTACATTGATTATTGCATACCCCCCTTCCCCCCTTGGGGAAGTAAGTTGGTTAACTACTCGAATTGAGATGATTGAATTCTCTTGAGTTTGTGTATTCCTGTGGATTCGACCCTGACCTTAGTTAGGTTCTGTTTCTTGACAGTGACCACTTTATCCTCTAACAGGAGGTGTAACTTGGGAAATATCAAGCTTTTGGCTCCTTTTCCAGGGAATAAATCTCGACTTAGTTAAGTCATAATGATTTGAGTGTTAATCATTATTTCTCATATTTTACTTTTTTTTTGTTTTTGTTCTTTTTTAGGGTGTAAGTGTAGTGTATGCCTAACACTCGAAGTCAAAACAATCCCTTAACTCCATTTAACAAAGAGATCTAGAGAACATTGAGGAGAATGGCCTAAGATATCACCAATAATACAGCCAATGCAGCTCTAAATAGGAACAACAATGAGAATGTTGATAATGAGAACCCACCTCTTCTTCAGGATATTGCTCCACAGCCTCAGGACATTAATGCCAATGCTTATCAGTGGAATCAATATAGGCTAAATCCTATGGCTATGAAGGTAACTGGAGCTATTATGTTGCCACCACAATCGGTAGAAACAAAGTTCACAGTCTTGAGTGGGTTGCTTTAGATGCTGCAGAACCATGAGCTATTTGTGGGCTTACCATCAGAGGATCCTCGTAGCCACCTACACAATGTTGCATTTGTCTGCAAGACTGTGATGGGAACACAAAATCTGTCTATAGATGTTGTGGGACTTCATGTCTTCGTATTGTGTCTTATATGTAATATAATATTATGGCTATTTGAGCTCTCTAAGAGTTCTATCACCAGTTAGAAAGACTTGCAGAAGGTCTTTTTGGAGAGGTTCTTCCTTAGATCGAAAAAACTCAAGTTGAAGGACCAAATCAAGAACTTTGACCAACTTCCTGGTGATTCAATTAGTACTACCTAGGAGTGGTTTACCAAATGCTTTAGGAGTGTGCTAGACCACGAGAAAGTTGATGATGCCTCGTTGGAGATCTTGTATCGTGCCCTTGATGAGAATAGCCAGGCTTGTGCTGACACTATCATGGGGGCATGTTCTTAGATCAACCATTTGTAAGGATTGTAGAGCAGATTGAAAGAGTAGTCAAGACTAATCGCTTATAGGTAGAGAGACAAAACATCCACCAAAAGTTCATGCACTGTCAGTGTTGGTCCTTAGTAATAAAAGATCAACAATGAAATCATAGAATAACTTGCCTAGATTCACACAATTATGGAGGTGATGATGAAGCAGAACCAAGAGCGAGTTAATGCTATGGTTCATCAACCTCCACGTGCAGCCATGTATGATGAGCCTTATTATGATAAGGATGTATATTTTATTTCAAATCAAATAGAGAGTTTCTGGATGAACTCCCAAGGGCCCAATCAGGACTATTGGTGCCAAGGCCAAGGAAACTAAGGTTGGAACTTCAACAGAGATGGGGCTTATAGGGACAACCCTGGAGGATATTATGATAGGAACAGGTATCCAGAGAGAGATATAGAGTGGGGTCGCAGAGAAGGCTTCAAAAATGATCGTTATATGCCACCACATAACTGTGACACAGGTGCAAGTAGTTCAAGAATTGAGAAGATATTTGATTGCCTATTGCAGAAATATGAGACACAAGATGAGACTGTGAGGTGCAAGAAATCTAAGATTTCTAATGTAAATTAGAAAATTAGGTCTCACTTATGGCCATCAAACACCTTGAACAACATTTTGGTCAAGTGTCATATTAGTTAAATTAACGTTAGAGGGGTACACTTCCAAGCAACATAGTTCAAAATCCTAAGAATGAAGGGAAGTATATGGTAGTTACTACTTGGGGTGGCAAGATAAACATTGATCCTCCTATGCAGTTGATGAAGAGAGGTTTGAAAGGAGAAAGTTGCAGCCAAAGATCTAGAGATAGGAGATAATAGTAGTAAGGATAGGGTGTATGGAGCTGCTAATATGCTACAGAAGTTGGAGCCCATTCCTAGGCCTCCTTCTCCCTTCCCTCAAAGAATCAAAAAGAGGGAGAAAGAAGGTAAATTCAAGCACTTTCTCTCAATGTGTAAACATCTCTCTATCAATATCCTTCTCATTGAGGAATTGGAGAAGATGCCAAGGTATGCTAAGTACATGAAGGACCTGGTTACTTAAACATGTACTGTAAGGCAGGAACTCTCCCAAGATCTTCAACATTGCAATGCTATTGCTACGAAGTCCTTGGCCCAAAAGTGAGAAGATTCTGGTGCTTCCACCATACCCTGCACCATTAGAGATGTAGAGTTTGCAAGGGCACTATGTGATCTAGGTGCCAACATTAATCTAATGCCCTTTGCAGTCTTTAAGAAGCTAGGACTAGGAGCCCCTACTCGAACAAACATGCGATTGTTAATGGTCGATCGCACAGTGAAAAAGTATGTGGGGATATTGTATGAAAAGTATGGAAAATGTGCTTAGTTTGAAACAATATATATCTCTAACACTTTGAAAAAAGGGGATATTGTATGATGTGCTGGTCAAAGTTGAAAAGTTCATATTTCCCACAGACTTTATGATCCTGGATTGTGAGGTTGATTTTGAAGTCTCTATCATCTTGAGGAGGCCCTTTCTTGCCAGTGGACGTAATTTGGTGGACATGGAGAAGGGACAACTTAAGTTAAGATTTGGAAAGGATGAGGACATGCTCAACATTTGTCAACAGGCAAACAAAGAGAATAATTTGAGAGTTATCTCTGTTATTGAGACTGTTTATAATGCTAAACCAAAAGTACCACTTGAGGTGTGATTGGGTGTTGACACTTTTGAAGTAGTACTCATGAACTTCGATAGTGATGGCATCCCAGACTATGAGGAGATAATGAATGCTCTAGGACTGTCTTATGGTCCAGGGTGCCAAACCAAGCTAGAGCTCAACTTGTAGAATTGGGAGTCACCACCTATAAAGTGCTTCATAGAAGGGCCACTGGAATTAGACTTGAAGGCCCTTCCAGCACATCTAGGATATGCATTCTTTGGGGCTAACAATATTTTTCCAATTATAGTTACTGCAGATTTGAATGATGAGTAGGTGAGTGCCCTTGTCATGGTGCTTAAATAGTTCAAGAAGGCCATTGGATGGATGATTATAGATATCATTAGTATCCCTCCAAAGATATGCACATGCAAAATACAGTTGGTCAAGGACTACAAGCCAAGTATTGAGCACCAAAGGTTCCTCAACCCTCCTATGTAAGAAGTTGTGATATTCTGTCAAAATACAACACATTTGATGCCTAAAAAACAAGAAATTTTATGAGTTCTTAATGCGACTTTTTATGATTTTATATGTTTATGTGTTGTTATTATAGAAAGAGTAGGTTGCCATGATGTTGGAGAAAAATTGTAAATTTTGCTTAAGCCCAAGACATACGAGCTCACCTACAAGTCGTAGCCCAAGCTACGAGTCATAGGGTGATCTCGTAGTAAGAAACACAGACTAAAAATAAAAAATTTGCTAAGTGGAGGTCAGCGTTATGAGGCTATCATACGATTCACAAATCTGGATACAACTCATATAGGTGGACTCGTAGTAGGAAATAGAGTGCCAAAACTTTGGATAAAAAATTAGAGGCCTAGACTACAAGAGGAGCAGACAAGTCGTAGCCCAAGAAAGGACTCATACCAGTGGGTGGTACCAGATGAGTCCAAAATGTCAAGAACCTATTACGAGACCCGATTAGAACTCATAGGTCACCCTACGAGTTGTACCCGTGAGGCATACCAACTGCTAGCTATCTTTTCTGTGTAATTATTCAAGGTTATTTTGTAAACACTATAAATACGTTAAGTTAGGGTATATAGAAAAGGAGAGAGATTCCAGATATTGAAGATATCATCTTTGAATATTCTCTCAAGAATATTTTTAGGGTTCTAGGTTAGATTTTTATTTTCTCTTGGAAAACCCACTTTTGAGGAGTGCAAATCTCATATTGTATTCATTCTCAATATATCAAGCTTGTGGTTTGCAACTTGTGGTGTCTTCACTCTTCATTGTTTTGGGTAAAATTCTCAACTATGTCTTATATTTATATTTTTGTTGATTTTTCCTTATCCATGAGTAGCTAAGCACCAATAACTTGGGGTTGTGGGAACCATGGGTAGTTGACTTACGATGACCAAGGTTTATTCAATTTCTATGATTCAGCTTTTGCATGTATTTTCTATTATCCTTCATTTTAATTGTTCTTTGGTGGGGTCCAATACTAAACCCTGCCGATTATCACAATCCCAACCAAGGTAGTGATGAATAGGAAAAAGGAAGTAGATAATAGGATTCAATTGATATTTTCTGGTCTAATCAACCAAACCTGACCAAGGGGAGGTTGATTGGGATAATAGGTAACGTTAGTTGGCACACCATTGTAGCCAACCAAGTGCCATAGTGAAATTCAACCTTCACCTTCACAAGAGGGCTGAAAGAACCTAAGTTACCATCCAGCATGTGAATCTCCAATTGTAGTTATATTGTCTAGTGTAATCGAGTCAAAGAACTATGGGGAACACAATTCCCAAGTTATCCCCAAAATTGAGTGTTTTCTGGCGTTGTGGTATAGTGTTTATTTTTTCTTTTGTTCTTGAATCATAAAACCCCCCATTTAGAGATTTGAGTTATAGATACTTGAAACAATTTATAGTGAATTCTTGTAGTCAAACCCTGTATTCCCTGTGGATTCGACCCTAACCTTTAGTTAGGTTAATTGCTGACAGCGACCACTTTCTTATTGGAGCATGAATATTATCAGTTTATATACAAGGAGATCATCAAGTGGTTGGATGCAGGAGTAATCTATCTGATTACTAATAGTGAATGGGTGAGTCTGGTTTAATGTGTTCCAAAGAAAGGGAGAATCACATTGGTACCCAATGCCAATAATGAGTTGATCCCAATGCAACCAGTCAATGGATGGAGGATATGCATGGATTACACAAAACTTAATGCTTCGATGGAAAAAGACCACTTCCCTATTCCATTCATCGATCAGATGTTCGATCTACTAGTTGGAAAGGGCTGGTATTACTTCCTTGATGGATATTCAGGCTATAATTAGATCACAATTATACTTGAGGATCAGTAGAAGATGACATTTACCAACTCGTATGGCACCTTCGCATTCAAGAGATGACATTTGGGCTGTTTAATGTTTGAATGACATTTTAGAGGTCTATGATGTCCATCTTCTCTGACATGGTGGAGGACACTATTAAAGTTTTCATGGATTACTTTAGTGTGGATGGGGACTCATTTCAGGATTGCTTAAAGCATTTACATGCTGTCTTGCAAAGAAGCAAGGAAAGCTATCTGGTGCTAAATTGGGTGAAGTGTCACTTCATGGTGAATGAGGGAATTATGCTGGGACACAAATCAAGGTTTATAGAGCTAATGTGTAGGTGATTGAGAAGCTTCCCCCACCCATCTTACTTAAAGGTGTGAGGAGTTTCCTTGGGCATGCAGGATTCTACTAGAGGTTCATCAAAGACTTATCTAAAATTGCACACCCTTTATCTATGTAGAGTCTTATTTATCGATGTGTTGTGCACCACATGTATAAGCAGGAGGCTATGTGGCATTTAGGAGCTGTTACTTTCTGTTCATCCTTTAGATCGTGCCATAGAGCCAAGTGTAATAGGTGGATTATGTCTAACCCTAATTTGTTTTATACAACAAGTATGCTAGAGAGCAGAAAGAATAAAGGTAAAGGGAAGGAAGTTGAAGTGGTGGTTGGTTTAGCCAGTCAGGGGAGGCAACGAAATGAGGCTCGAGATGAGTCTCTATCACAGACATCTCCAACTCCATCAGTTCCTAATGAACTCGAGAATAGTGAAATTCCCCCAGAACCACCTGTTGATACTATAGTGCAGGAATTGAGAAATGCAATCCAATTATTAATACGTATAGTTGCTAGCCAAGGTTAAAGACAGGAAGGTCCAGTTACAGGTGTAGGTGATGCTAATAGGGTAGCGGGCACGAGAATACGTTACTTCCTTAATTTAGACCCTCCATCATTTACTGGGTCAGACCCTAATAAAGATCCCCAAGACTTTATTGACAAGATTCAACGCACTTTAGATGTCATGCATGTGGGTGGTATAAAAGCTATCAAGTTAGCAACATATAGGTTGAAGAGTGTAGCTATATTGTGGTATGAAGCCTGGAAGCAATCTAAGGATATAAATGCACCTCCAACTACTTGGGAAGAGTTCAAAGAGGTATTATTTTGACCATTACTTAGGCTTTTTGATTGCTTTT
>DF362674.1:43405-68647 GCA_000787875.1 Solanum virginianum
TATCACAGGGGGGTAGCCCGAAGGGCTAAGGAAGAGCCTAGCCAGGGATGAACCCGATACAGTTTACCACTAATCAGCTAGGTCTTTTATAGTATATATTGTGCACAGATTTTACAGTAAAGGTAAAGTGATATAAAGAATGTAAAGTACATGATCCCATAGTATCAAACGTGGTCTCTTATCATACATCAGTTTAGAGTTTCATTTGAGTTGTTATCTCATGTATAGTGTTTACTGCCTTACATATTCAGTACATTATCTTGTACTAACGTCCCTTACGGGGGACCTGCATTTCATGCTGCAGGTACATGTGCTAGTAGATCTTCTCAGTAGGAGTACAGGATAGCCAGCTGTGGTTACCAAGCTTTAGGTTGCTTTGGGGCTTTGAAAGTCTAGAGCCTATATTTTTTATTGTACAGTTAGTCGAGGCGGGGCCTATCCCAACCCTTATCAGATACTTGTTATTATTAGAGGTTTTGTAGACTATGTAAATTAAAATGTGGTAATATCTTATTCTTTAGATAGCGTGGCCCTAACGGCCTAGTCATATGCTTTTCCTTTTGTCTTATTAGTGCTATTTACTTTCTTAAAGGCATACTGAAGGTGGAATTCCTTATAATACATATAGAAAGCTCATAGATATAGGTTGGTTCTCCTGGGCCTTATCGGCAATGGATGCCAGTCCGTCTTATTGGGATTTGAGGCGTGACAGACCTATACTTGTTTCGTGTATGTGTGGATGAGATTATTCGTCATTGTGATCCTGTGATTGAGATGATGAGCATACTTGAAGCATGTCACTTGTCATTGGTGGTTGGGCATCATAGTGGAATTCAAATAGTGCACAAAATCTTACAGTGTGGCTATTATTGTCCCACCATGCACCACTATGACCATTATTATACCAAAGCTTGTGATACATGCCAACGACAAGGTTTCTTGCAAACATGAGCTCCCTCTAAACCCCATTATTGTGAATGAGTTATTTGATGTATGGAGGATAGACTTCATGGGACCTTTTGTTAGCTCACACAGAAACAAGTGCATCTTAGATGTTGTGGATTATGTATCAAAGTGGGTTGAGGATGTGGCTCTACCTAATAATGAGGGCAAAAGTGTCACAACATTTCTGAAAAAGAACATCTTCCTAAGGTTTGGCATCCCTCGGGCAATCATCAGCTTTGAAGGTTCTCATTTTTGCAATAGGCTTTTCAAGGCTCTTCTCTAGAAGTATGGGGTGAAGCAACAGGTGGCGATGCCTTATTATCCTCAATCGAGCGGGCAAGTGGAGGGGTCTAATAGGGAAATCAAATAGATCCTATCCAAGAGTATCAAGCAAACTCGATAGGTTGGTCATGGAAGCTGGATAACTCATTATGGTCATACCGAATAACATTCAAGACTCCTATAGACATGTCCCCCTACGAAATTATTTTCATGACCCAAGCCTGGGGCCTAGATGTGACACGATGAATGGAAACCCGATGGGACCTCAAACAAGCCTCTTAGCATATTATTTACATATCCTTAGTCGCAGAAGCAATTTAAAAAAATTGAAGAGTAGAAATAGGGATAACAAGGACAGAGGGAAGCCTTTAATAGCATAAATCATCAAAAGAGTCAAAGCTCAAGCATAATTACATCATTAATTCCAACAACACCTCTAAACATTGACTTGAGCGGGGGCCAAGACACTTTCTAGGCTCACCCTCATGGTGTAAAGAGTTTAACAATAAGAAATGACAAAGGTAAGAATAGCATAGCTAACGTCCCCAAACTTTGAGTGCTCACCAATAGCTTATCTTCAAGATGACCAACTAACCACGAAGAGGATTATCGTGAAGAGTTATGGTTCCTACACGGTAACATCATGTAGGCATAAAGTATACGTTAGTATGTTTGAACGTACTAAGTATGTAGGATGTAATGCAATGAGAGATCGGCAACATAATCAAAATGCATATGTTTAAGCAAGAGATGGTATATTAGCAACATGGCATGCGTGATCAATTCTTGAAGTAAAACATGCTTATATGGAAACATAGTACATATGTAGGAAGAGACCAATATCATAGACCAAGCAACTTAGTACTTAGAATCCAAGGCCTAGCACCCCCTTGGAAGGAGATTAAATTATCTACTGCTCAATTGGTAGTAAGGGCCTAGCACCCCCCGACAAGGTGGTCAAGGTATATACCCCTCAACATAGTAGTACGGGCCTAGCACCCTCCAACAACGTGGTTAAGTTATATACCCCTTAACATGGTAGTACGAGCCTAACACCCCCTGACAAGGTGATTGAGGCATAGCACCCCCTCAATAAGGTGTGGTCAACTTGCAACACTATAGATATTTTCCATGGAATCAACACATATATATATTCCTTTCATTATCATAAAGTCATTTAACTCTTAAGCCATGCAATAACCTTCAATAAATCAAGAACCCTTAACTGGACGTTTTATCAAAAACTTGGCGGGTGTGTAATACTAGTTCAAAATCATGCAATTCAAGAGTGAAATCATATGAGATAACTTAATGTAAATCAACCACCAACACTTTGTAATACCATCATGCAAGAAACATTGAAACTCCTGATCAAAACTCATCATAGATCTAAGATTCATAGCCCAAAACATGCTAAAACAGTCAACATTTCATGAAACCCCAACATAGTTCCTAGTCAAATTCGTGATAAGAAGTACCAATAGATAAATCAACTTGAAAACATGTAATTTGCATAAAAAGAAATGTTGGCACCATGGGTGAAAGGATCCAATGTTGAAACACACACACCACAACTTTGGAGATTTCCTTGTTGAAGATTTAAATGAGAACTTGAAACTTGAATGAATTTCTTGAGATCCGGAATGAGTTTGGGACACTTGAATTTTAGTGAAATATTTGCTAAGTGTTAGAGAGGATTTTGGGGAATGTCTTGAATGATATGGAGTTAAAAAATGACTAAGTATAGGTGTTATTACGCATATGAAGTCTTAAGCCAAGACCCCAAGGCCTTATGCTGAAATTAAAAAAATTAGCAACAAAATGTACTACTCTATGACGGCTCCATGTCGCTGAGCTAGACATGAAATTTTGATGAAAATACAATTTCTCTATGGGTCCTCCAAAATTAGGATTAGATCCATTTTCCACTCAATTTTTCCCTTGATCAAGAATACAAAATCGAAATTTCAATATCACACATGGATGTTGAGATGTATGGAAATTACAATTATAGGCATTTTGAGGCACATTTTTGGGTACTTTTTGGGGCGTTTCATTGGGAAGACTATTCCTAGCCACTGGATAGGCTGTAGCGGATATGAAAGCTGGTTAACTCAAGTTTAGATTGAATGATGAAGAAGTTGTCTTCAACATCCGCCGATCCATGACGCATCCAGATGAGCTCAAGAGTAAAGTCTGGGTAACTGGTGAAATCTGAGTGTCACGACCAAAGCATAGGGCCTAGATGTGACCGACAAATGAGGAACCAGAAGGACTCCCAAACAAGACTCATAGCACATCACTACACATCCTTGGTCATGGAAGTAATTAACATGACAATAAAAGACAAACATAAATAAGGGAATTAGGGCTAAGGGCAAACTTTCATATAATAACATCAAGAAACAAGAGAGTCAAGGCTCATAGCATAGATACATAACATGTCCAAAACAACACATCTAGTACATAGATAAGATTGGAGGCCATGACAAACAACCAGACTCACACTCATATTTAATACATAAATAAAGGTAAGGTAGTCTTAGTATATAGAAAGAGATGATAAGCAATGTCCTCGAAATAAAGGACTCACCAACAGGCTTGAGAGATAATTGTACTAGCCACATGGAGGAGGAAGATGATCAATTGATGCATTGGTTCTTACATGGTAATATCATGCAGGCATAAAGTATGCATTAGTATGCTCTAATATACTAAGTATGTATGATGCAATGTAACAAGTGATGGTAACATAATAGAAATGCATAAGCATAGGCAATGAGTACATATAGCAATATGGAATGCATGAAAGATTCTCATATAAATCATACTTATATGGATCATAAAATAAGTGCAAGGAGTGACCATTCTTAGTGCAATCCAAGGCCTACCACCTCCTTGGAGAGGCACATGAGGTACGAACCCCTTATTGAGGTTGATGGACTATAAACCCCCCAACGAGGTTGATGGAACAGAAACCCCCCAACAAGGTTAATGGGTACAAACCCCTAACAAGGTTGATGGGTACCAACCCCCAACAAGGTTACCCAAGCCTACCACCTCCTGAGCTAGGCTTGGTCATCCCCAACACTATAGAGATAATATTATATATATACAATCCTTTCATCATCATATGCATACATTCCTTTTCATCTTCATAAAGCCATTCAATTCATAAGACATGCATAGGACCTTTAATTCCTCAAGAAACTATAACAGAATATTTTATTAAACACTTATAGGGTGTGTAGTGCTAGTGTAAAACCATGCAATTCAAGAGTGTTATCATGCTAGAAAATCCAATGTAAAACCATCAATAGATTCTTGGTAACACCCTCAAGCAATATACATCAAAAACCTTCATCAAGTCGCACATTAGATCTTAGATTCATAGCCCAAAACATAGTAAAGCAGTCATAATTTGATAAAACCCCACATAGTGTGCAGTGATTTTCATAGTAAATAAGATCCATGAGTAAATCAACTTTAAATATATAATTTTAAGGAAGGAAAACATGGCCATCATGGGTGAAAGGAACCTATGAAAGAAGACCACATACCTTAGCTGTGGAGATGAACTTGATGAAGATTAGAGGTGGGGACTTAAAGCTTGAGAGGAAAGACTTAGATCCAGATGAGTTTTTGAGACTTGAGTTTAGGAGTAAAATATTTGGCTAAGTGTTTGAATGAGTATTGGGAAATGTTTAGAATGATATGAGGGTGAAAAATGGCTAAGTATAGGTATTTTCACATTTGGGAACACTTAGTCCCAAGTCTTAAAAGTCTTGACCGAAGTCAAAATTCGACAACAAAATACACTGAGGCGTGCCCTTGGTGCGTCGCTCTAGGGGCGCGAAAACAAAATGCGATTTCCAAATTTTGATATGATTTCTCTTAAATAGAGATTAGACACATTTTCAACTCAATTTGACCCTCTGAACAAGAATATTAAGTCATATTTTTGATATCACGCCCAGATTTTGAGATAAATGAAAGTTATAATTTCGAGCACTTCTAAGGATCATTTATGGGCACTTTTTGGAGTCGTTACAGTATCTCTCCCTTGGGAACATTTGTCCCCGAATGTTAAAGAGGTATATATGAGAGATTTAAGCATGAAAAGTTTCAGCCCACAGAAGGATGCAACAATGCACTTAAACATCATTTCAAAAATCTCAACATAAGAGTAAAATCATCATGAACTCGCTGAGCTAGACATGAAATTATGCACTTAAACATCATTTCAAAAATCTCAACATAAGAGTAAAATCATCATGAACTTGTCAAATTAAACATGAATGTATGCATATGTCATGGGCTGAGCATAGACTTGAAATTACATAGAAAACTTAGAGTGATATCTTAGGCTTTAGTGGAGTGAAAAAGGTAAGGATATCTTTTTTGCATATCTGCCTCGGCCTCCCATGTAGTACTTTTGACTTGTTGATTCCTCCAAAGGACCTTAATGGAAGCCACATCCTTGTTCCTCAATCTCTTCACTTGCCTATCAAAAATCTAAACCAGAACCTCTTCATAAGTCAAGTTTCCTACAACTACCCGTACAACATCAAGAGGCACAATAGAATTGGGGTTACCCACACACTTCCTCAATATAGACACATGAAAGACCAGATAAGAAATTCCATTTCTCTAGGAAAATCCATCTTGTATGCCACCATACCGATCCTTCTCATTTCCTTATAAAGGCCCACATATCTAGGGTTCGACTTTCCCTTCTTACCAAAACGGACCACACCCTTCATGGGTGACACCTTTAAATAAACCCAATCGTCTTGGTCTTCAGTTTTTGGTCCAAAATTTCCAAAACGGACCACACCCTTCATGGGTGACACCTTTAAATAAACCCAATCATCAAATTTGAATTCAAGCTCCCTTCTCCTCACATCGGCATAAGACTTTTGACGTCTTTGGGCCATCTTCAATAATTCCCTAATCATCCTAACCTTCTCTAGAGCCTCCAGAACCAGATCTGGTCGTAAAAAGGCCATCTCACCAACCTAAAACCACCCAACCAATGATCTACAAAGTCTACCATAGAGAGCCTCAAATGGAGCCATACCGATGCTAGAATGATAGCTATTTTTGCAGGCAAAATTAATCAATATGAGATGATCATCCCAACTACCTTTAAGCTCCAAACAAAAGCTCTAAGAATATCCTCAAGGGTTTGGATGGTCCTTTCAGATTGGCCATCCATTTGAGGGTGGAAGGCCGTAGAAAGCTTAACTCTAGTACCAAGAACTCTTTGGAAAGATCTCCAAAAATGTGAAGTAAATTAAGCTCCATGATCCGATATGATAGATAAAGGAACCCCATGCAATCTCAACAAGTCATAGATGTACAACCTAGCATACTCTTTAGCCCCATATGTGGTCTTAACTGGTAGAAAGTGAGATGATTTCGTCATCCAATCAACCACAACCCAAATAGAATCAAAACCTTTTCTAGTCTTGAACAACCAAACCACAAAAATCCATACTAATCACCTCCCACTTCCAAGTAGCAATATCTGTCTTGGGTTAGGCCACATGGCCTTGGATGTTTGGCTTTGACTTGTTGACAACTGGAAACTAATTTGGCAATGTCCCTCTTCATATCTCCCCACCAATACACCTCTCTCAAATCTCTGTACATTTTAGAAGAATCGGGGTGAATAGAATAAGATAAATTATGGGCCTCATCAAGGATCTTTTCTATCAAGTCGTCAAGACAAGGCACACACAACCTACCATGGTATCTGAAGCACCATATCCCCTTGGGAGAAAACTACACTTTGCCCTCTTTCACCAAGGCCTTAAATTCTAACAAGGAGGGATCAAGAACTTGTTTAGCTTTCACCTCCTCAACCAATGAGGATTTAGAATCATCAATAATAACAACACCACCATTATCCACATCCCCCAACCTAACTCCCAATCTAGCCAAACGATGGACCTCCCTAGCCACCTCCCTATCACTACTGTCAACATGAGATAGGCTACCCATAGACACCCTAATCAAAGCATCTGCCATACCATTAGCCTTACCCTAATGATAATGTACACTTATTTCATAGTCCTTAAGTAGTTCTAAGCATATCCTTTGCCTCAAGTTAAGATCTTTTTGAGTGAAGGCATATTGAAGGCTCTTATGATCGGTGAACACATCAATATGCACCCCATATAAGTAATGACACCAAATCTTTAATGCAAATACCATGGCGGCTAGGTCAAGATCATAAGCAGGGTAGCTCTTTTCATGCACCTTAAGTTGCCTAGAAGCATAGGCTATGAACTTACCATTTTGCATTAGAACACAACCCAACCCAACTCTAAAAGCATCATAATACATAACAAATCCCTCTAGCCCATCTGGTAGTGACAATATAAGAGTGAGATTTTGAGATAAATGAAAGTTATAATTTCGAGCACTTCTAAGGATCATTTATGGGCACTTTTTGGAGTCGTTACAGTATCTCTCCCTTGGGAACATTTGTCCCCGAATGTTAAAGAGGTAGAAGCTTCTCTCACACTCATCGGTCCATACAAACTTGGCCTTCTTTTGAGTCAACTTAGTCAAAGGTGAACCAATAAATGAGAACCCATTCACGAATTTCTTATAATACCTAGCTAAGCCCAAGAAACTCTTAATGTCCGATGGGGTGAACAGTCTAGGTCAATTTTTAATCACATTGGTCTTCTTAGGATCCACCTTAATGCCATCCCCCGATACCACATGTCCTAGGAAGGCAACCTCCTTCTACCAAAATTCACATATTTCATATTTAGCATATAGCTTCTCCTCCTTCAATCTTTGCAACACAACCATCAAATGAGCCCTATTCTCCTCCTTACCACGAGAATAGATCAAAATATCATTAATGAATACCATAACAAATGAATCAAGGTAGGGTTTGAAGACCCTATTCATAAGGTCCATGAAGATGGCCGGTGCATTGGTCAACCCAAACGACATCACAACAATCTCATAATGCCCATATCTAGACCAGAAGGACGTCTTGGGAATATCACACTCCCTAACCTTCACTTGATGATACCTGCATTGAAGATCAATCTAAGAGAAATGGCTAGCCCCTTGCAATTGGTCAAACAAGACACCAATTCTTGGAAGAGGATACCTATTCTTGATGGTTACCCTATTAAGTTGCCAATAGTCAATATACATTCTAAGGGACCCATCTTTCTTTTTCACAAGCAACACCGGTGCACCCCAAGGTGATTGGCTAGACCTAATAAATCCCTTCTCTAACAAGTCCCTCAATTGTTCCTTCAACTTTTTCAACTCTGCTGGGTCCATACGGTAAGGAGGAATAGAAATAGGTTGAGTATCAAGAAGGAGATCTATAGAAAAATCTATTTCCCTTTCGGGAGGAACACCGAGAAGGTCATTTGGAAAGATATCAAGGAACTCATTAATAATTGGAACTAACTTTATGGGAAGGACTTTTGAATCTACATCCCTAACCCTCACAAGATGGTAAAGACACCCCTTAGAGATCAACTTATGGGCCTTAATGCAAGAGATGAACCAACCATTCACCACCACATCATGACTCTCCTACTCAAGGATGGGTTCATTTAGGAATTTAAATTTGACCCTACAGATTATACAATCAATAGAAGTGACTTTTAGTGATTTGATGTGTTTTTGTGTTAATCTTATAGAAAAGTTAGGTTGGCATGATTTTGAAGAAAAGTTGCAAATTTTGCTGAAGTAAAGGACATACGAGCCCTCCTATGAGTCGTACCTCACATTACGAGTTGTAGGTTGTGTTATAGCAGGAATCAGAGACCACAATTCAGATCTCTGCCAAGTGAAGGTCACTCATATGAGGACATCCATGAGTCATAAAACACACTACGAATCGTATAAGTGGACTCGTAACAAGAATCGGGGGACCAAAATGTTAGACCAAGAAAACTGAAGACCAAGACTATGAGAAAAACATACGAGTCATACCTCAAGTAACAACTCGTACCTATGGGTCATCCAGTTCAATCCAAGATGAAAAGAACATGATAGGAGATACCGACTACGACTCATAGGCCAGCCTATAAGTTGTAACTGTGTAATTTATCAGATACCAGCTGTGTTTTCTGCATAATTCCTAGGGTTGTTTTGTAAATACTTTAAATAGTTTAAGTTAAGGTTTTTTTGAGGAACAGGGAACAGTATACATTTCTCCATTATATTTTAAAGCTTTTCTTAAGTTTTTGGAGGAGATTATTGTTCTCTCTTGGGAAACCCATTTTGGGGATCACAAATCTTGCTTTGTACTAATTGTTGATCAATCAAACTTATGGGTTTGCAACTTGTGGTACCTATCTCCTTCATTGTTACTGGTGAAACTCTCAACTATATCTATTATGTGTATTTTTTTGTGTGTTTTGTCTTAGCCATGAGTAACTAAGCACCAACAACTTGGGGTTGGTTCCCATGGGTTGTTGACTTGAGATGACCTGGGTTTTATGCATGTCTATGATTGGGGCTTTGCATGTATTGTCTATTTCCCTTTATGATTAATGTTGTTTAGTGGTGTTCAACACCAAACCCCACCTACTATCACGATCCCGACTAAGGTTGTTACGAATAGAAAAAGGGAAGTAGATAATAGGATTCGGTTGATGTGTTCCTATTTAGTCAACCAAACCTGACCAAGGGGAGGTTGACTGGGACAATAGGTAACGGTTAGTTGGCACGTCATGGTAACCGACTAAACGCTATGTTAAAACTTGACCTTTACCTTCACAAGAGGGCTAGAAGAACCTAAGTTACCATCCTGCATACGATTCACTAATCATAGTTATGTTATCTAGGGTAATTTAGTCAATGAACCATGGGGAACACAATTCCCAAGTCGTCCCCAACATTGAGTGTTTTCCTAAATTTTAATTAGTGTTTATTTTATATTGTTTTTGAATCACAACCCCCTCCCCCCATTTAGAGTTTATAGTTATAGATACTAGAAATGATTAGTAGTGAAATCTTGTAGTCAAGCCCTGTATTCCCTGAGGATTCGACCCTAAGCTTGGTTAGGTTAATTACTGATAGTGAGAACCAGTGACTGCTTTCTTATTGGAGTATGACCATCATCAAAAATTATGGCACTTTTGCCAGGGATTATGGCTAGGTTTTGATTTGATTTCACTATTAGTTAATTATAGTGTTAATTTCTAGAGTCTTTTGTATTTTACTTTTGTTTTGTTTTTTGATTTCTTTTGGAGGGTGTATTAGGTTGTACGTCTAACACAAGGAGCCAAGGCAATCCCTTAGCTCTACTAAATTTAGAGATCCATCGACTACCAAGAAAAATAGCTTAAGTGAGTGAGAATATTGAGGTTGAAGAGGATGTACATACCAATGAAGATATGGATAGAGAGAAGAATCAAACACAAAGGGGTAACAGGCCATAACTCAGGGACTTCAATGAAAATGCTTATGGATGGAATCAATATCGATTGAACCCTATGGCTATGGATGTTATCATTTTTATAGTACTGCCTCCTTTATCTATAGATACTAAGTTCACAGTATCTAGTTGATTGCTCCAAATGCTCCAAAACTGCAGTTTATTCCCAGGGCTACCTTCAGAGGATCCCCACCGTCATCTTCAGAATGTGGTGTTTGTGTGCAAAAGTGTCATGGGAACATAAAACCTTTCTCTTGATGTTGTTGGGTCAAAGTGTTTCCATTGTCATTGACCAGCAATGCAGCTATATGGTTGTCTGAGCTTTCTTGGGGCACTATCATAAGTTGGGCTGAACTTTAGAGAGTATTTCTTGAAAGATACTTCCCGAGATCTAAGAAGTTGAAGCTCAAGAACCAAATCAACAACTTCGAGCAATTGCCAGGGGATTCCATTAGCACAATATGGGAGAGGTTTACTAAATGCTTGAGGATGGTTCCCGATCACAATATTGTCGATGATGCCTTAGTCAAGATTTTCTATCAGGCACTTGATGAGAATAGTCAATCTTGCACCGATACAATCATGGGAGGCATATTTCTAGACCAACCTTTTACATTGATAGCCGCAAGAATGGAATAAGTAGTCATGAAAAATGGAGCATGGGGGCAACAAGAGCGAGGTATGATGAAACCTTCTTGTGTAGTCAATACTAACAATAAGCAAGCAAAGGTGAACGAAGAGATTATAGAGCAACTTGCTCAACTTTGCACAAGCATGGATTTAGTCTTGAAGCAAAACCAAGAAAGCATCTATGTGGTCACTCACCAACCTCCGAAGGATCATGTATAGAGACAACCAGGGTGGATACTATGAGAGATAGAGAAAGTGCCAAATGCAGAATGGGGAAGAAGAAAGGGCTACAAGAATGGTCCTTATATGCTACTACACAATCGTGATACTGGATCAAGCAATTCAAGGATTAAAGATATGTTTGAAAAATTGTTGAAATGAGCCGACTACCAAGCTGAGACTCTAAAGGGAATGAAAGTAGATATTTCAAGTATTAACCAAAAAATGGAGTCTCACTTTGTGGTAATCAAGCAACTTGAACAACAATTTGGGCAAGTGTCTTCACAATTGAACAAACGCCAAAAGGGCACCCTACCAAGCAATACAATTCAACATCCTAAAAATGAAAGGCATTACATGGAGGTGAGGACTCAGAGTGGCAAGAGCACAATGGATCCCCCTATGTCATTTATTGTGGATGAAGTCGATAAGAAGGGTCTTGGTGGTGAAGTTGAGGTTGAGGGAGAAGATGCAAAGGTTGCTAAGAAGGGTCTTGGTGGTGAAGTTGAGGTTGAGGGAGAAGATGCAAAGGTTGCTCAGAGTGGCAGTATGATTGTGATAGAATGAGTGTATATTTCCGGTACATATGGCTCAGAATGGAGATTTACTAAGAAAAATTAAAATTGGAGCAAAAAGGAGCTAAAAATGCAAAGCAGTGTAGCTAGCAGCGATTGTACTCTGCGAATACGACCTTTTGGCATGTCAACACAAAGGTATGGCATGAAAAGAAGCACGAATACGCTATGCCTAGGCATGAAGGCAAAGCATAGGAAAAATAACTCTTGGTGATCATGGAATGTTGAGCACAATCACAAAATGTTATAGTGTCAACCATCGAGGCTGTTTAGGAATTTGGCAATTTCAATCCTAAAACAACATATAGATACACTCCCAACCCTTGTTCTAAAGGAGAGGAGAATGACACTAGAGGAACACTCGACATAGAACTCTCCTCCATACCTTTTTTATGAGAGTAAACAGACCTTAGTGTAGATTTTAGCTGAGGGTGAGGATTTTAGATCAAGTTTTCTACAAATTCTTGAATGGATAGAAAAGTGTGAGCTTCACTTATATTTATCTTTCACCCATTCTTACTTTTCTTGTTTTTGAATGCATAGTTTGTAGATTTCATTAAGTTTGGTTGTTAATTTGTTTATGGGTCTTGATTATTTCTCTTGCTTTCATGCCTAGTTAATGATTTACTTGCAAAATCAAGTGGGCTCCTCCCAAATTGCTTTGATTGGATTAAATGATTTATTATTTCATGCCTACATTCGTGTTTAACTTATGATTTGATGTTATGAACTTGAATCTAGCTTAGATCTTCAATTATTGTTGTAATTTGAGCTGTTGAAGTGGAGGGCTTGCATGATAGTCATGGGTTTATGTGTTGACGTCCTCAAATAAAACTCAACGGCTAAGGTCTTAGTGGTTTTACTTTGAGGTGCTCAAGCCAAGTGTGTCTTTGAGTGGCTCAAATGAGAGGCCATAATAGGCTCTCATGAAACACTACATTGTCGAATTGAGGTGTGGTTACAAGCAACCTAGGCTATCCATACAATTTATTTGAATGCTAAGTGTGAAGGATCGATTGAGCATTAGTTAATTCTTTTATCCCTATCATTGCTCCCTTGCTTGACCAATCCTTGCCCCATTTTCTTATTTTGTTTATTAAGAGTAGTTGTAAGCTTAGTTTCTCCCCAATTAGTTTGAACATGCTTGGCACTCGCTTGTCCATTCAAAACTAGTAGCTCGTAGTCCGTAGCTGATTCAATCACTGACATATTATTCCCTGTGGGACTTAACCCTGACCTCTAAAGTTAGGTTATTATGTTGATGATGACAACTACCCCTTCTTCGTTTGAGTAGCTAGGTTGAGAAAAATAAAAAAATGGTGTTGTTGACGGGGAACAATAGGCATATTGAGTTAATTTAGGACTTGTAGTTTACTCTTTTTGATTTGATTTGTGAATACTTCTTTTTTTATTTTTGTTTATGCTATTATTGAATCGCTAATTGTGATGAAAACTTGCTATATGAATGTAAGCCCTTTTTCTATCTCCTTCGGAGTATTGCACTTCGTGGTGAGCAAAATGGTGTTGAGGATGTGTTTGGGGCCGAGAGTGTTGTGAATCAAGATTGGCTCATAGACTTGAGTCTAAGGCTTTCCAAAGAATGGCTCAAAGACCCTAATTTCTCAATATGAAGGATGAACTCAAAAGCTTTCTTGTTACTAAAGGTTACGAGTTGGACCGGTTGGAATGTGAAGTTGATGTTTTGGACGACATGAAACAAAGCAACGGAGTAAGTAAGGCTCCCTGCTCAATGGTGATCAACTATGAATTGGAGTCTCAATAAGAAGAAGTGGTGCTTTATGTGGAAGAAATATGGGGCCAATGCATGCCATCAAGTCTAATAATTATCCAAGAGGCCAAGATTGAGGAAATGATACTAAAGTTGAAAAACAAGCCATAGAAATCTTAGATGGAAACTTTAGTACATTTAAAGTGCTTCTTACTTGGTGGTCACAAAATGTGAAGCTCAATTTGAAGAAGTCCTCTTAACAATTCATGTCTACCCAAGGAACCAAAAAGGAAAATTGATGTCAAGTTGGGTAGACAATTCAAGTGCTCAAAGTGGAGAGAATAGTAGAAAATATTGATAGTCTCTTATCATCATCCCTATGAGCTCAAATGGAAGATCATCTTGGATTTGGGGACAAGATTCACTACCTCGAACTAGAAACACAAAAGGGTGATGAATTAAATTTTGTTCATATTTTAATTTCTTGTGTAAATTCTTGCATTTTGAATTTTTAGATGTAGCTTCTCAATTTTAATTTTAAATTTTTAGCTAATCATTATAAGTTTCAAGTCTTTGGTAGTGGTTATGTACAGGATTTGAGGTTTCAAGTTGATTGGAGTTGAAGATTTGGGTGGAAAAACCAACAAAATTACAAAAGGATGAACCTGGGCTGTTTTGACCTCACTTTGGGGCCCATGCATTGCCCATCCCTGAGGTAGATCACCTAAATAGACCAAGGACATCCTAAAGTTGCAGAAAACCAGCCTAGGTCTAGCACCCATTTGGCATTTGCAAAGGCAGCCTCATGTCCGCAAACACAAAGTGCACAAAAGGCAATAAGATGCATTTGCACCCAAATGTCTATGAAGGAAGAATATTGATGGATATAGTTAAATGAAACGATAATTCACTTGTTACTTTATGTGAACCATTAAGAAAAAGAAAGTGCAGGTGAAGGTAAATAATTGCTCGACAATTCCCTTCAGCTTGGAATCTCAAGAATAAAATATTAAGTTTTCTTCATCATCCTTTTTGGGTTGTCCATTCAGAAGTATGTTTACTCTGATCCATCTCCATTCTCATTCATAGTTAGATATCTATGCAGTCATAAAATTCCATGACATTTGTGATGCTTCTTTGCTACATCTTTCCTGCCATGGTTTTTAAATTTTAAAACCAAGATAGTCTTGTCAATTGTTGTTTTCTAGGGTTCACCTTTTTGTTACTATAGTGCCACACCTCTGGGTATTTTAGGAGATGATTTCTAGGCTTAAATGTTGAAAAATAAAGTGAAACTTGAGTTAAAATTGTTGATTATTGTTTGGGTAGTGATTGTATGTTGTTAGGGATATATTTGGGGGCAATGTTTTTGTCAAAATGATATGGTAAATGTGAGACAATCATGTGTTTAACAAAATGCCTCTGGATTTCTGGAAATCGTTGTTGGTTACACTAGGTCCCCACAAATGCATGCATTGTTTCGCAAATACAGGGTTCTTAAAGTTCTTTGTTCTCTGTGTACGCAAAGTACTCTCTGTGAATGCGAAAGCCTAGAATTATTTAAACTCCGCTAATGCACCTCTTTGGCTGCGAACATGAAGTATAAGTAGTCACTATACCAAAAGTAGCATTTCTTCACTGAATGATTTGAACCTTCTCCAATTCACTTCCTTGATCTAAATGTCCACTGATGCATAATTTAAAATGTCTATAAGATGTTTTTGTTGTGTTAACTTTGATTGTAGGTGTAATTGGTTGAAGATGGATTCTGAAAACACAATTCATGAAAATGAAATCCTTCCAGAGAGGCATAAATATGACTACTTTGATCAAACCAGATTCCTCTCAGCCTAGGGTACTCAAAGGTATGATCAATACTTAGGCCAGACCATGATTGGAGAGAGAGGGTTTTGCTTGGACAAGGTAGAAAACAAGTAGCCGAAATACTTGGGCCGGCTTCAAATGTCAGTTTGGCTATGCCTTGCTGATGTGATGATCAAGACCAGCCATATTATAGTAACTGCGTTCCATGTCAACACCTCGGTGACTAACTATGGATAGGAGATGGCTACCATAATCCAAGGAGTGAGAGTTAACTTCAACCCGGTCACTATCAATGAGACTTCATTAATTAAAGTTTTCAATATTTTGTATTTTAATTTGAGAAAAAAGTTAAAAATACCCCTGAACTATTTGAAATGAGCAAAAATACCCCTCTATTATATTTGGTATAAAAAATGCCCCTCCGTTATATTTTTGGCTAAAAAATACCCTTCTATTTAATATCTGGTTCTTGAGTTAGTTTGGTGGTTAATGAGTTTCGAATGTCTTCCCAGAAGATTTGACCAGAATTCTTCCCAAAAAGGAAGTGGAGTTTTATTCTACTCTGCACTCACAAATAACAATTCTTATCATCTAATATCAAACGTGTTGAGATTACTGATATTTCTGTTGCAGGACATATTAAAAAATAATGCAAAGTGAACACACACAGATATATTTATATATATATAGAATAATATCCTAGAATAAAATATTGCAACTAAAGTTTTCATGTGATTAACAAACCTTTATAACTTAAACATTGGTTAGTCTTTTATTGGCAATCTTTTTGTTTTGACTTTCTTTGCCCATAAAATCCTACCAGGGCCCCGCCAATGTCAGCGGGCCATCTGGCCCTCTTGCCGAGCTCACTGCGGACCCACTCATCTTATAGATACCCCTGGATTTAGCAAGTACCAAACACTTGGAATTTAATTAGTTAGGAAAAACTTTGGAATGTTACTATTTGTTACTATCTCTGATTACTAATCAGGTAGCTAAACAGGAATCTCCTGATATAAGCAAGTTTAGATGTAATCTAGATGGCTTTTGAGTCAGTTTTGGTGGTTAATAAGTTTTCTAATGTTTTCCCAAAAGATTTGACCATAATTCTTCCCGAAAGGTAACTGGAGTTTTACTCTACTCCGCACTCACAAATAACAATTGTTATCATGTAACATCAAACATGCTGAGATTACTGATTTTTCTATTTTGGACATGTTACAAAGTAATGCAAAGTGAACATATACATATGCACACACATACACACATACACACACACACACATATATACACATATATAGAATAATATCTTAGTATGAAAAATTGCAATTGAAATTTTCATGTGATTAAAAGATACTATCTCTTTTTTTATTCTTTTTCAGTCTTGGAGAGAATAGGGGACGGAATGGCCGGATGCAATATCTGGGTCGAGTATTGAGTGATCATTTCAGGGAGTCCCTTGTATCCTTTTTTATTTTATAGTCATTCTCTAAGGACATAGTACCATTATAGTTGGGGTGATCCTATGAATTGATTTGGTTTGATTGTATATCTTGGACTCTCAGATGTCCCCTCGTACACCCTAATTTGTTCACACTCTCAGTAGTTAGTGTGGTATGTCCTTGTCGGGTTTGTATATACTGTGTCTGGATTTAGCTGTTTTAGTAGAATTGATAGCTTCTTATTTTTTATTTTTAATGGTGTGTATAATCAATGGTTTCTTATGATGGATTGAGTGACGACATTCTTAAGGGTAAATCATCAATTGGGTGTGTGAGTCCTGGAGTAGAATATGGTCTTTGGTGATGTCTGAGTAGCCATTGACCCTTGTTGGAGCTATCTAGTAGGATTGTGACTTGTTTGCTACCAATATATTTACTCATGTGTTGTGGATTCTGAAAAAGGCATACCCCTACTAATTTTGAAAGATAAGTGGCTTTACGATGATTTTTAAACAACATTTTGACTCCTTTTGTGACTCTTATTTGCTAGATGGATATATTTTGAAAAATGAGTCCCTTGTGCTTACTTGAGACTGATATTGACCTTTTTCGGGTTGATTTGCTTGTCAGGTGTGTGCTGAGATATTATTTTATTCCTTGTGTGCATTTGTGTTACCTAGAACTTCCCTTGTTGGTCTTGAGAAACTTTGGTTGGAAAAAAGATCTTAGGCAATCTTTGATTTGAATAGAGTCCACTAAGTCTAAAGCTACAAAATGTATTGATACTATCCCTGGTGTCCCTTTTGAGCCTAATCCTTTCTATTGGCAACCTAAATTACAAGCCTTGGATATTTTTTAAAAGATATTCCTCTTTTGAATCCTTGTCCCTCATTGAGCTTTACATGTTTGAGACAAATGAGGCTTTAAGATTAAATTAGGGGTGATGTAAAATGAAAAAGAAGGGTATCTACCATTTGGCTTGTCAAAAGAAAAGAAAGAAAAGATGATAAATGGAGGAAAGAAAAGAAAAGAAAAAGAGAGCTTTCAAAAATGAAAAGAAAATGAGGAAAATGTGCTTGAATGAAATGAATCCTCCAAAATGCTGAAATATGGGTGATGATGTAATGACTCTCTGGGTCATTTCTATATTTCTGGAGTTATTCGACTTGTTTGAACTCATGTATGCTAGTGCCAGACCTTTTATAACTTATTGGGACTGTTAGGACGATTATTGGTTGAATTGGTTGTGAATTATGTGAATTGGTGAGTTAATAAGAAGTTATAATTGTAAAACTGATATTTCTAATAAAACCCTAGAAAATGGCCTTGGAATAGGATTCTGATGGTTCCATCACTTCCAGAACGGCTAATTTCGCCTTAGAGGGTGGTTTGTTTTAGGATGGAGGGTCCCGGTATGAATTTTACTCAAAAGTTGCAAATGAGTTCAACTAAAAGCTAAAAGTTTCTTTTCTATAAGAACAAAGGTAAACGTGCTCAGAATGAAAATCTGATGGCGTGGTCAACTTTAGAACATCAAAAATAGCATGAAATGACCCGATGTCATTTGAAGGGGGCTTCTGGTTGCGTATTGACCCCCTCAATTCTTTTAGATAAAACTAGTCAGAAAGAAGAGGGATCCTCATTTTTCCATAGGATACTCCGTTGGAAATTTAGACTGTACGGTTGGATCCAAAATGTCAAAATCCATGTGGTTGAACTATTTTGTTGCATAAAATTGACATCAGATAGCCCGGGAATGCCCCGGGGATATTATTGTCATTGTTGGTGCAGAAAACAAACCATCCGCGTTCATGGAGGGGCTGGCACGCTCGTGTAGAAGCCCAGGAAAGAACTCCACATTCTTGAAGTCCTAGCATGTGCCAAGAAACGATGTTCGTGGCCTAAGGCCTACGTCCACAGAGGCAAAATGGGGGCAGTGCCTAGCCTATATAAGGCCAATCCTGGCCAGCCTTCTCCCAAAACTTCAAATAGCGATAATTTTCAATTCGTGACTCTAATTTTGATTATTCAAAAGGCTATGTGACTCATATTTTTACAAGGAATGTTGAGGCAGTGTCAGATTTTGATCTTATTGTATATTTTGAGAAAAAAATGCTCTTTTAACTGGTTATGCTCTCATAATTGTATGAAAACTTTACGCTATGATATCTCAGTCGATTCTTGAAGAAATTCTAAATTTTTCTACTTTTCGAGAGGAATGCTATGGTATGCTTAGATTCTAATAAATTTAGCTAGTTTCCAAAAAAATTGACTGAGAAAGTTTTTAAAGAAATATTTTTTCAATATACAATATAACCTCATTTTTAGTCGTTTCTCGGCCTTCTGGTGTCCGTTTTGGACTAAAATTCTAGCTATAGACTCAGGTAGATATGGGGATCTTTTTATGGGGGTTTGTTTGGGATTTTGAGTGCAGGTCCTATTTTCTCTCCTTTTAGGCATGTTTGATATGATCTCACCCATTTTTTGAGATCTTACAACCAATGTGTCATAATCCAAGCCTAGGGCATAGGAGTGACATGGCGAATGGGAACCCAAGGGTCCCCAAACAAGTCTTATAGAATCTACATACACATCATCGGTTTTGAAGCATGTAATACTACAATAAACACATAGTTCGTACGGATGGGAAAGTATGACTCATGCTAAGGGATGTCATACGGAAAGGGATTTGCATGGCTTTATATAGCACAATCGCACATAACGACTGAGGGATGAGTAAGTATGACTCACAAAATGGGGTTAGAAGGGACTCAGGAATTTCCACATTTCTCATCTCATCATGAACATATCATGATATCATCAACATTAATAGATAGCCATAAACATAATCTCCATAAGCAAATAGCATATCATAACACAATCTGTACATAGAGTTTACATGTTGTCCAACAATTCCTCTAAGTCATAAAATAGGATGGGAGCCAAGACATGTCCAGGGCTCACCCTTAAAGTATAGACATAAGAGAAAGTAGCATAATAGGTAGGTAGAAGGTGGCTTGTTCTTAAATGATAAGACTCACCACAAGAAACTCTTCACAATCCAAGCTAACCATCAAGAGGTGGAAGAAGATAGTCTCTAATCCCTACATGGTTAGAGCTTGTAGGGAAAGAGTATGTGTTAGTACATTTGAATGTACTAAGTATATAGGAATGCAATGCATATGGACTCAGTAAACCTGCGCTCAATGTTAGATAACAAGGGCATATATTTTGAAAGAAGATATGAGAAAGAATATTGTGTCAATATGCCATGAAATATGTGATGCATGAATATCAAAATACTTTGTACATAATAGGGATGGGACCTCAATCGATATAAGACCAAGTGAGCTATAACTAGGAACTCCGTCGTCTTCCCCATAACAGATAAAGAGGGTGACCTACTTTCCAAAGGTAGATCCTTAACAAAATCATCCCTACAAAAGGGCATAAACACGAACCTATATTTGTTACATAGTTATGAGACTTGAGGATTTATATAAGAGACCTTGGGGATATCCCCCCTCACACAAGGTCACTTGGTGCTAAGTCATCATCCTAAATGAATACATATACATATACATGCTTATAAAAGAGGTATAAGTCTTGTCAAATCCTAACAATGCATACTTAGTCTTAAAAGTCAAACATTCTTCAAAATCATGCATACTTGGGCTAAAAAGCAAAATTATACTTCATGTCATACTTTCATGCATAGGAATGAATCCTTCATACATGTTCATTTGGTACAAATAACCATAATTGCTCAAAGAGCCATATCATAAACATTATATGATCACATTCTTGTCATACCAATACTTGCTTGAAAACGTAATCATCATTATAATTGGGACTTAGCCCACATCATAATTTCATGAAATCAATGTTTATGTATGCATATACCATGAATGATGAGAGAATAGCATGGGCAATAGAGATTCATACTTTAAAATATAATATAATATAAAATTGAAGAAAATCCATGAAGAAATTCACATTTAAATCATACTTGAGATTACCCATGCCTGAATTCAACATTTAAAGGGACAAACACATTCAAACCTTCATAATATCAATGCAATTCAACATATTAGAGCTTAAATCACTTTAAAAACATCAATTAAGTACAACCATATCTCAATTGACTTAACTCAACATTATTTTAAAAGACTCATATTCAAAGTAAGCTTGAAATTCATAATTTAAGAAGTAAGAAGTGTTTGGGGTCTTTATGATTGAAAGGGACCATGAATTAATCCCACATACCTTTGATATCTAGTAGAATTCAGAAGAAATTGATTGGAGAAGAAGACCCTTCCTTGTGCTCCAAGTTGAGTCTCCAATGGCATACTGCAGAGAGGTTCTTAGAAGAGAGAGTTTGAATATTCTAAGGGTATTTAATGAATTTAAATAATAATGAAGGAGTAAAGGTCTTTTCAGGGGTTTAGGATAGGTTAGAAAGTCACAAACGAACCTTAGAAATCACCAAAATTATGAGAAAGCCATTAATGAAACGAACATTTAAAGAGTCCAAGTGGCCGGTGAAATGGCACCACAGCCCATGCATATGACCACTGACTATACAAGAGTCTATGGTAGGGTCATCAGACACTTAGCCAAACTTTTAGACTAAGGACATTTCTACTGGCAATTCACGGTCCATTCAAAGGTGCATTGATTGTACAATGATTCATACTAATAACCCAAGTTCCCAAATAGTAATTTTATATTTTGAACCACATTTTAAGATGAGGGCTTCAAGAAACACCTCACCATGACTCCTGGTGAGGAACACGAGACCCCACTATTGCTCGTGGTGGGTTATACGACTCATGCAAGAGCCTTTGGTGGCTTCCCTAGCCAAATTCTTAGCTTGAAGGCTAGGCCTCCTACCAAGGGCCCCTTCCACGGCTAGTAGTGAAGACCATGACTCATGGGAGGTTCCTTAGAGGGCCACCAAACCTCAAATCCTTTCTTAAGCCATACAAAGTCATACACAAACATTCGTGATAGGTCACACACCTCTAAAAACTTTATTTAAGCATCAATAAATTCTCACTAGATTCATGTTCGTACATTATCTCTCCCTTGGGAACATCCATCCTTGAATGAGACACGAACTAACTTGAAAGACTTAACTTGAACATGAAACTTTTTATCATGGGAATACAATGCATAACTCATTTATGAAAAATCATAAAATCATTAAACTCATGTCAAAACATCCTTTAATTCATTTTTGTGCACATGTATACATGTCATATCATAAAACATAAGAGTGAAAGAATTAGAGCATTTAGAATAGGAAGAACCTAATACCTTAAGCTTGAATAGATTGGAAAAGATAGAGATATCACCTCATCATATCCGTATCTGCCTCTCATGTAGTACTCTCCATATGTTAACCTCTCCAAAGAACTTTAACCAAAGTCACATCCTTGTTGCAAAGCCATTTTACTTGCCTATCTAAAATTTCAACCGGAACCTTTTCATAGGAAAAGTTCTCTTCAACCTCAACACCTTCTAAAGGCACAATAGAACTAGGATCACCAATCAATTTTTGCAACATTGACACATAAAAGACTAGGTGAATAGAGTTCATCTCCAAAGGCAAATCTAATCTATAGGCCACATTGCCAATCTGCTCAACCATATCATAAAGGCCTACATATTGGGGACTTAACTTGCTCTTTCTACTGAATCACATTACACTCTTCACAGGAGAGACCTTCACATACACCCAATCACCAATATGGAATTGAAGATACCTTTTCCTAACATCAGAATAAAACTTTTGGCATCTTTGGGCCATGTTCAATCTCTCCCTAATTAATTTTACATTTTTATGACCTCCAACACCAAATCTGGGCCAATCAATGCCATCTCTCCTAACTCAAATTATCCCAATGGTGATCTGCACCTCCTCCCATACAAATCCTCAAATGATGTCATACCAATTCTAGCATGAAAACTACTATTTTAGGAAAACTAGATAAGTAGTAGATGATGATGTGCTATTAAAATACAACACTTTTGATGCTTTAAATTTGGAATTTAGGTGTTCTCAGTGTGATGTTAGTTGGTTTTATGTGCTTTTGTGTTTTATTTGTAGGATTCCAGGGTTTGCTTTGATTTTGCAAAGAAAATATAGAAGTTGTTGTTTTTGATGATATACGATACCCTTTACAAGTCATAGTTCATTCTACAGGCCGCGAAGGATGTTTCGTGGACAATTTTAGTGAGGGTTGATTTTCGAAGTTTTTTCTATGAACATACAAATGGGTCATGGATTACTTTATGAGTCACAGATCATGTTTCATGCCATGAGGATTAGAGAAGGATTTTCTGAATATTCATCAAACGAAATCCCCGACGGGCCATAGAAAAATTTATAGGTCGTAGAGGAGTGTCATAGATCATAAGTCCAATTTTGCAGGAATAATATATGAGAGCCCAATTTTAGGCCATGGAACACGATATGACCCGTAAATCTGTTCGTGAGGCATGTCAACCCATTTATCCTATTTTGTTTAGGAGTTGTATTCTAAATATTATAAATAAGGTTTTAAGTTATTTTTCATTAAGTTTCCAAAACATTGTATAGTTTGAGAGAAAAATGAGTAAGATTGAGTAGAGAAACATTGGAGTGTTTTGAAAAACATTTGCACTTTATTTGATCTTATAATCTTGTGATTCTTATTGAAGCATGGATATGCTTGTTCTTAATTCAATTGTATAAATGGTCAATTATGTTATTCCAATTCATAAGTCTTGCATCTACATAAATCATGAGTAGCTAAATCCATAACTAGGGTTATGAGAATCATGAAGAACTAACATGGTAAAATCAGATAATTCATAATTCTTTAGAAAGTGTGCATGCATGTACTAATTAACTTTCTTCATTTTGCATGTTTTGTTGTGGTGGCAAACATTAGAACTGACCTGGTGTTACTGACTAGACCAAGGTAATAATGAATATGAAAAAAGATTAATTAACATAATTCAATTGATGTGTTCTCGTCTAATCAACAAAACTGGGCCAAGGGGAGGTTGTATTAGGACTAATAGATAAGGGTTAGTAATGAACATGTGGAGATAGGCCAAGTCACATAGTAAAACTCTTGTGTTAGTCAGGTTTAATTTTCTATACACTAGAAAAGAATTAAGTTATCCGGTGATACCAAGTTAGTGAATCATGAGGAACACAATACCCTAGTTCCTCTCCATATTGATTAAACTCTTATGTTAGTTAGGTTTACTTTTCCACATGTTATTGCCAAACCCCCCCCCCCTTGGTGGAATAAGTAGGTTAATCACTCAAACTACATTAATTAAATTCTCCTAATTCTACGTATTCCCAATGGATTTGACCCTAACCTTGGTTAGGTTCTATTTCTTGACAACGACTGTTTTATCCTAGAAAAAGAGGTGTAACTTGGGCAAATCAAGATTTTGGCACCACTTCTAGGGAATTCGGCTAGACTTGGTTAATACAACATGATTTTGGTATTAATTCTAATTTCCCTCATTTTACACTTTTTGTTCTTTTACAAGGTATAAGTGTAGGGTGTGCCCAACACGCAAAGTCGAGCAAGACTCTTGACTCTATTTGACCTAGAGATCCATAGGACATTGACAAGAATGGCCCAAGATAATGCTAACAGCACGACTACTGTAGCTCTGAATAGGAACAAGAATGAAAATGCTAACCATAAGAACCTACCTCCTTTTGAGGATATTTCTCCATAACCACAGGATTTCAATGACAACCTTATTAGTGGAATCAATACAGGTTGAATCCTATAACTATAAAGGTGACTTGAGGTATTGTGTTTCATCACTGCTGGTTGACATAAAGTTCATGGTTTCGAGTGGGTTGCTTGAGATGTTATAGAACTATGGCCTATTTGCGGGCTTACCATCGGAGGATCCTCATAGCCATCTGCATAATGTTGCATTCGTTTACAAGAGTGTGATAGGAACACAAAATTTTTCTATGGATGTTGTGGGACTACATATCTTTCTATTTTCTCTTACAAATAATGCAGTACAATGGTTATCTGAGTTTTGGTAAGTTTGATCACTAGTTGGGTTGAATTGCAGAAGGCATTTTTGGAGAAGTACTTCCCGAGATCGAAGAAGCTCAACTTGAAAGATCAGATC
>DF362673.1:5192-16501 GCA_000787875.1 Solanum virginianum
GAACTACACAAATGAAACATAATATGGCTTTTCAAATTATGCCAATTTTTTAAAAAGTGTTTGAGTCTCATGTTAGAGGGCGATATGTATGTCTAACGCTGAAAAGGGTCGAGTGTAAATAAGTTTTAAGTCAAATTGAGGAGATCATGGCCCTAAACAAAGAAATAGAATTGAGGTGCTTGTAGGACTTAGGAAGCTAGCAGGTGAGTCAGCTACTTGCTTAGCTTAAATTTGCTAGCTAAACGGAGACGAGACTCGACATCAAATTTGTCCAATTCCGATTATGAATGAAGTTCGAGTTAATGGTGTAACTTTAGCCCATATCTTAGCATCATAAATGGACTAAAATTACAGCCCAAGCAGAAGAATAAAAGGGCCCAAGTACATCACAACCCACTTGACTAATTTGGCCAAAACTAAGGAGAAAAGGGAAAAGTGGGCAGCCAAGGCCCAACCAATTTGAACCAAATAAGGCCCAAGTGAAAGGGGCAAGAAGCTACATCACCAACTTAGTAAAGAAAGGTTAAAAATGCCTTAGTAGGTCGGCCAAATCCCCCCATTAAAAACGGTTTAAAATAGCTCCCATAAGCCATTTCATCTTGACCACAAAAACAATCAGATTGTTTTCCAAGTTTTCTTTCAATTCTTTCTTGACTTTACAATAGCCACAAGAGACTTTTAGGGTTCTTGGAGAAGCCCTAAACCTTGAGTTTAAAGGTAAGTAAGTTTACTTGTGTGTTTTGTATAGTTTTCTTATGTTACACAAGAGGATAAGCTAACTATACCCTTGCTGAAATTGTTGGACAGCATGCATTCCCAAAAGTTGTTGTACATTTTTCTTGTTTATGTGGAAGTTTCTCTCTTTTTAGTTGGGTTGATTATGAAGGGAGGCAATTGTTATTAATGTGTATTAGTTCTATAATGATGTATAAAGGCTGCTACACCATTTTTATAGTCTGCGAAAGTGAGTTCTTGTGTGATATCGTAATTGTGCTTGTTATAGGTACTTGTGGGCTGATTGATTGATGACTATGGTCTCACATCCTCCACCTATTTTGAGGACTATTTTAAGGCTAGTTGTATGTGTATATATGGTGGGGAATGTTTGGTTAAAGTTGGAACAGGTTTGGAAGTATTGACGTCGAAATGTAGCGAAGGGATGTAACGTTATGCCGCCCATTTGTATGTTGGGTAGAATTGTTATGTATTCTGCTTTGTGGGCTGTTGTAAGGAAGTTATGACACTAAAACAGGCTTCACATAATATGTATATGAGAATATGTATTAGAAAATACGATTAGGGGCGGAAAGGTTGAAAGAATACTCTCGGATCGGGTGGAAGAATCACCTTGCCAGGGTCGATCCTATCACGGGGGTAGCCCATGGGGTTAAAGGAAAAGCCTAGCCAGGGCCGATCCCAATATAGATTTACCACAAAGCAGCTAGTCATTGTATTATATGTTTTGCACAAATTATACAGTAAAGGTAAAGTAATAAAAAAAACATAAAGTACATGATCCCACATAGATAGTTACCTTCAAATATATATACATACGTGGATACCAAGTTGCATAGGTTCTTGTTGCTAAATAGAGTTCACAAGTTGTTTCATCTCATACACATTTCATTATTTGTGTAACTTACTCTTTTCATTACCTCGTACTGACGTCCCTTATGGGGTACCTACATTCCATGCTGCAGGTACAGGTGCTAGTAGATCTGCCAAGTAGGAGTACAGGATATTCAGTTGTTGTGACCAAGCTCTAGGTTGCTTCAAAGCTTTACATGTCTATAGCTTGTATTTTTATGTTGTACAGTTAGTCGAGGTAGGGCTTATCCCAACCCTTATCAGATACTTTTCTTTATATAGAGGCTTTGTAGACTATGTAAATTAAAGTGTGGTCATGTCTCATACTTTAGACAACGTGGCCCTAATGGCCTAGTCTTATGCATTTCCTTTTGACTTGTTATTACTGTTTACTTTCGTAAAGGCATGTTGAATGTAGAAATCCCGTATAATATGTATTGAAAGTGCATTGGCCTAGTCTTATGCATTTCCTTTTGGCTTGTTATTACTGTTTACTTTCTTAAAGGAATGTTGAATGTAGAAATCCCTTATAATATGTATAGAAAGCACATAGATACAAGTTGGTTCTCCCGAGCCTTATCGACAACGGGTGCTAGTCCGCCTTAATGGGACTTCGAGCATGACAAAATTCCTACCAGACATCCTCAACCACTACTGGGCCACCTAAACCTCTTTGGCCTCGTTATGATTTTTAGTGAAAGTTGCATCAGAGACCCATGCAATACCTGAATCCATGGGCTAATAGGCACCAAAACCTGCCAAGATCACCTGTTTCCCGTTCTTTGCCTCATAAAATCCACCTAGGCATCCCTCACCATCGTCTAGCCACTTGGGTCTCTTTCTGGGCTTGTTGCAAATCCACTTGTATGAATTTTTGGGAAAGTTGCACTGGAGCACCCTGCAGCACTAGAATCCATGGGCTAACACCCACAGAAAATAGTCAAATCGTCTATTTCCCATTCTTTGGACCATAAAATCCTACTAGTCATCCGCCGTATCTGCTGAGCCACCAAGGCCTCTTCCGGGCTTGTTGGAGACCCATTCATATAATTTTTCAGGAAAGTTGCATCGGAGCCCCCTGTAGCGCTAGAATTCATGGGTTAACACCCATAGAAAGCTATTTAAATTGCCTGTTTCCTCTTCCTTGGCCCATAAAATCCTACCAGGTATCCCCTACCGCCGCTAATGCACCTGAGCCTCTTCTTGGGCATATTGTGGACCCAATCGTATGATTGTTTCACAAATTTGCATTGAACCCCCTGTAGCACCAAAATCCGTACGCTAATACATATAGAAAACTCTCAAAATTGCCTCTTTCCGGTTCCTTAGCCCATTAAAACCTACCATGCATCCCCCTCCACCATTGGGCCACTTGGGCCTTTTCTCGGGCTCTTTGCAGACCCACTCATATGATTTTTTGGAAAAGTTGCATCAGAGCCCCCTGCAGTGCTAGAATCCATGGGCAAACACCTATAAAATACTGTTGAAATCGGTTGTTTCATATTTCTTGGCCCATAAAATATTACCAGGCGTCCCCTACTGTCGCAAAGCCAACAAGCCCCTTCTAAGGCTCATTATGGACCCACTCATAGGATTTTTTGAGAACGTTGCACTAGAGCCCCTGCAGCACAAGAATCTATGGGCTACCACCCATAGAAAGCTACCAAAATTGCTTGTTTCATATTCCTTGGCCCATGAAATCCTACCAGGCATCCCTCACCATTGCCAGACAACCTGGGCCTCTTCCTAAGATAGTTATGAACCCACTCGTATGATTTCTTGAGGATGTTCCGATGGAACCTCCTGCAACTCCAGAATCTACGAGCTAACACCCATAGAAAACTGTCGCAGTTGCATGTTTCCTGTTCCCTAGCTCATGAAATCCTACCAGGTGTCCCCAGCCACCATCGAGCCAGCTGGGCTTCTTCCCTGGCTAATTCCAGACCCACTCGAATGATTTTTTGAGAATATTGAGCTGAAGCCCCCTGTAGCACCAGAATTCGTGGGGTAACACCTATAGAAAATTGTCAAAATTGCATGTTTCCTGTTCCTTGGACCATAAAATTCTACCCCGCCACCACGGGCCACCTTGGCCTCTTCCCAAGCTCGTTGTGGACCCACTCATATTTGTTTTAGAAACATTGCGCTGGAGCAACCTATAGAGCCAGAATTCGTAGGTTAACATCCACAGAATACGATCAAAATTACCTGTTTTGTGTTCCTTAGCCCATAAAATCCTACTAGGCATCACCCACCTTCGGGCCACGTAGACCTTTTCCCAAGCTCGTTGCTATCATACTCGAATAGTATTTCAGGAAAGTTGAGCCAGAGACCCCTGTAGCCCCAAAATTCATGGGCTAACGCTCACAGAAGACTGCTGAAATCGCCTGTATCCTATTCCTTGGCCCATAAAATCCTACCAGGCATCCCCCGCTGCCACCAAGCCACCTGGACCTGTTCCCCCGCTCGTTGCAGACTCACTCATATTTATTATTTGGGAATATTGCACTGGAGCCCCCTACAGAGTCATAATCTGTGGGATAACAACCACAAAATACTGCCAAAATCACTTCTTTCCTATCCTTGGCCCATAAAATCCCACCAGGCATCCCCCACCGCCACCGGGTTACCTGGGCCTCTTCCTTGGATCATTGCAGACCTACTCATACAACTATTTTTTGGAAAAGTGCACTAGAACCCTCTACAGTGCTAGAATCCGTGGGCTAACACCCACAGAAAACTACCAAAATTGTATTTTTCCTGTTCTTTGGTCCATAAAATCCTACTAGGCATCCCCCGCCACCACCGGGCCACCTGGTCCTCTTCTCGAGATCGTTATGCATTATTCCCCAAAGTCCTATTAATGCAGACTAACACCCATTACCGATATGTCTTGGGAGAACCAACATATAACTATACACTTTCTATGAACGTTATAAGGGGTTTTCATATTCAGCATGCATTCAAGAAAGTAAACAATGATAACAAGCCAAACGGAAATGTATGACTAGGCCGTTGGAGCCACAATATCTAAAGTATGAGACATGACCATGCTTCACTTTACATTGTCTACAAAGCCTCTAAATAAGGAACAACATCTGATAAAGGTCGGCATAGGCCCCGTCTCATGACTAACTGTACAATACGAAAATATAAGCTCTAGACACACAAAGCCCTAAAGCAACCTGGAGCTCAGTAACAACAGCTAGATATATATCCTGTACTCCTACTGGGGAGATCTACTAGTACCTGTACCAGCAGCATGAAATGCAAGTCTGTCATAAGGGACATCAATACAAGAAAATGTACTGAATATATAAGGTAAGAAGTACTGTATATGAAGCAAGAACTCAAATGAAATCATGCACTGGTGTAAGGATAAAAGAACACCTTCAGTCACATTGTTGAATCATGTACTTTATGTCCTTTTTATTACTTTACCTTTCTTTACTGTATAATTTATGTGCAACATGTAATACAAATGATCAACTGATCAGTGGTAAGTCAATATCGGGATTGACCTATGCTAGCCTTTCCTTTTATCCCCGGGATACCCCCCGTAATATGGTATCGACCCATGCTAGGTAATTCTTCCACCCCTGGGATAACACCCATCAATAAGCAACTTACTTTATCTTTTATTTACTTTGAGATGATTTTTCTGATGGTCATAATATCTGAGGTGTAGGACCATAGATATAGTATGTGACATGTAAATAATAATAAAAGACAATACCATAATGAAAGGAGTAGGTTACATAAATAATGAAATGCGTAGGAGATGAAACAACACATGAACTTTGTTTAGCAGAAAGAACTCGCGTATCTTGGTATTCAAGTATGTATGCAAATTTGAATGCGTAGGAGATGAAACAACACATGAACTTTGTTCAGTAGAAAGAACTCGTGTATCTTTGTATCTAAGTATGTATGCAGATTTTCAAATGACTATGTATGGGAGCATATGAACATGTGAAAGAGTGGAGACATAGTTATTAATTGTGTCGTAGTTGGTATGTGCCTTTATGTGCCAAGGAAGAATCTAGATTTCATGCCAAGTAATATGAAATCGAGTAGCCTTACATACCTCATTGTATGACCTCGTTATTACCTCGAAGTGACCTCCTTTTCCTTCAAATACTTATCTACAACAGAGTAAGTGATAAAACTAGTATTAGCAGCCCAATCCCATAAAAAAAATAATGCACGGGCAACAAGCGTGTAATTACCAACCCGAGTGTATTCTTTCAACCTTTCTGCCTTAATCTTATTTTATAATACCCATTGTCATATACATATCATGTGTAGATTGTTTGTGTCATAACAGTATCACAACAACCCACAAAGCATAATACATAACAATTATACACAACATACAAGTAGAATGTCCCTTCACTACATTTCGACGTCAACAATTCCAAGCCTTTACCAACTTCAACCAAATTGTTCCCATCATAGTTACACATAAAAATAGCCTAAAATAGTTTTAAAAAAGTTCTAAAGTATATGGAGAACATGAAACAACAATCTCCAATTATCAGCCCACAAGTTCCAATTACGAGCACAATTACGATATCATATACGAACTCATTTTTGCGGAAGATAAAAATGGTGCAGCAACCTTAATACAACATTACAGAGAAATACCTCATTAGAAATAGCAACCTCCCTTCATAATCAATCGAACCGAGAAGAGAAAAGTTTCCAAATAAACAAAAAAAGTGTACAATAACCTTTGGAACACATGCTGTCCAAAATTTCAGCATGAGTATAAGCAGCCTAGTTCTCTTATTTTTCATGAAAAAACCATACTAAACATGTAGGTATCCTTACATACTTTAACCTTCAGGGTGTAGGGCTTCTCCAAGAACCCTAGAAGTCTCTAGTGGCTACTTTGCAAGGTTATGAATGTGTAGAGAGAAAGCTTTGAAAAATCTGATTTTTTTACCCAAGTTGAAATGGCTTAAAGGTGCTTCTTTTAAGCCCTTTTAAAGTGACAAGTTTGGCCAAATTTCTTGTGTATTTTAAACCTTATATTATCAAGGTGGTGATGTAGCAGCTTGGCCTTTTCACTTGGGCCTAAATGGGTTCCAACTTGATGGGCCATGGCTGCCCACTTTTCTCCTTTTCCTTAACTTAATTTTGTGCCCTAATCGTCAAGTGGGTTGTGATATACTTGGGCCCTTTTATTATTCATCTTGGGCTGTAAATAGTGTCCATTTATGATGCTAAAACATGGACTAAAGCTACACTTTTAACATGGACTTTATTCATTTTTGGACTTGGACAGATTCTGTGTTGGGCCTCATCTCTGCCTAGCTAGAAAATTTAAGCTAAGCAAGCAGATGATTCACCTGCTAGCTTCCAAAGTCCTACAAGTACCTTAGTTCTTTCACTTCTTTTAAGGCCATGATCATACACTCGGCCCTCTTAAGCGCTAGACGTACATATCGCCCTTTAATTGGAGATTCAAGCACTTTTAAAAATGGGTGCTAATTTGACCAAGCCATATCCTGTTCCATAAGTAAAGATATGGGGTGTTACATCTTGGAACCACTAGTATGATATTTTGAGAAAGTTGCATTGGAGCCCCCTGTAGTGCCAGAATCTGTGGGCTAACACCACAGAAAACTGCCAAAATTGCTTGTTTCCTGTTCCTTGGCCCATAAAATCCTACAAGGAAGCACCGTCACCGCCGGGCCACCTAGGCCTCTTCTCGGGCTCATTATGGACCCACTCATATGATTTTTTGCTAATGTTGCACCGGAGCACCTTGCAGCGCCAAAATTCATGGGCTAACACCCGCAGTAAACTACTGAAATCGTCTGTTTCTTGTTCCTTGGCCAATAAAACCCTACCAGGTGTCCCTTGTCACCGTCGGGCCACCTCGACCTCTTCGGGTTCATTGCAGACCCACTCATATATTCTTTGGCAAAGTTGCACCGGAGCCCCCTGTAGCGCCAAAATTCATGGGCTAACACCCATTAAAAACTACTAAAAATTGCCTATTTCCTATTCTGTGCCCCATAAAATCCTACCAGGCATCCCTTGCTATCGTATGGCCACCTATGCCTCTTCCCGGACTTGTTCTGAATCCACTCTTATGATTTTTTCAAAAAGTAGCACTGGAGCCCCATACAACACCAGAATCCATGGGTTAACACCACAGAAAAACTGTCAAATTGTCTATTTTCCATTCCTTGGCCCATAAAATCTTACAAGGCATCCCCTACATCTACCGAGCCATAAAGGCCTCTTTTCAGGCATTTTGCGGACTAACTCATATGATTTTTCAAGAAAGTTGCATCGGAGCCTCCTACAGCACCAGAATCTGTGAGCTAACACCCATAGGAAACTGCCAGAATCATTTGTTTCCTCTTCCTTGGCCCATAAATTCCTACCAAGCATCCCCCACTGTCATCGGGCCACCTAGGCCTCTTTCTAGGCTCATTGTAGACCCATTAGTATGAGTTTTTGGCAAAGGTGAGCTGAACCTCCTATAGCACCAGAATTCGTGGGTGAACACCCATAAAAAACTCTTACAATCACCTATTTCCTATTCCTTGGCCCATTAAAACCTACGAAGCATCCCCCTCTGTCGCTAAGCCCAACTAGGCCTCTTCTCGGGCTCTTTGCGGGCCCATGGTATGATTTTTTGGAAAAGGTGGATCACCCTATAGTTGCAGAATATATGGGCTAACACCTACAAAATACTGCTAACACCACTTATGTCCTATTCCTTGGCCAATAAAATACTACCAAGCGTCCCCCGCTACTGTAGGGCCACCTGGCCTCTTTCTGAGCTCTTTCTCAACCCACGCGTAGGATTTTTTGAGAAAGTTACACCAGAGCCACCTGCAATGCAAGAATCTGTGCTATAACACCCAAAAAAAAGTAATAAAATTGCTTATTTCATGTTCCTTGGTCCACAAAATCCTACAAGGCGTCCCCCACTTCTGCCGAGCTATCGGGGCCTTTTCTCACGATTATTGCGAACCTACTCATATGATTTTTTGAGAATGTTGTGTCAGAATTCCTGTAGCTCTAGAATACGCAAGCTAAAACCCATTGAACACTGTCAAAATTACATGTAGCCCATACAATCCTACCAGGTGTCCCCTGTCGTTGCTAAGCCGCATAGGCCTTTTCCTGGGCTTTGTTGCGGACCAACTCAAATGATTTTTTAGGAATGTTGAGGCGGAGCCCCTGCAGTACTAGAATTCATAGGCTAACACCCATAAAAAAACTACCAAAATCGCATGTCTCCTAATTGTTGGCCCATAAAATCCTACCAGGCGTCCCCTACCATCATGGACCACCTAGGCCTCTTCCCGGGCTCATTGCAGACCCACTCGTAGTTTTTTCAAAAACTTTGCGCCTGAGCACCCTATGGCGCTAGAATCCATAGATTAACACCCACAGAAAACTGCTCAAAATCGCTTGTTTACTATTCCTTGGCCCATAAAATCCTACCAGTCATCCCTCGCCGCTACGGGACACCTGGGCCACTTCACGGGCTCATTCCAGTCCCACTCAAATGAATTTTTGGGAAAGTTGAGTAGGATCCCCCTACAGGACCAAATTTTACGAGCTAACACCCACAGAAAAGTGTCAAAATTACCTATTTCCTTTTCCTTAGCCCATAAGATCCTACCAGGCATCCCCCGCCGCCATCGGGCCACCTTTCGGGCTCATTGTGGACCCACTCATATTTATTTTTTTGGAACATTACATTGGAGACCCCTACAGAACCAGAATTCGTAGGACAACACCCACAGAAACTGACAAAATTGTCTATTTCCAGTTCCTTGGCCCATAAAATCCTACCAGGTGTCCCCCATCGCCACCAGGCCAACTGGACCTCTTCCCAGGATCATTCACAGACCTACTCATATGATTATTTGGAAAAGGTACACCAGAGCACTTCGCAACACCAGAATCCATGCGCCAGCATACATAGAAATTGCCAAAATCGTCTATTTCCTATTCTTTGGGCCATAAAATCCAACCAGGCGTCCCCTAGCCACCACCGGGCACCTGGGCCTCTTTTCATCATCAAAACCCACTCATATGAATTTTTGAGAAAGTTGTGTCAGATCCCCTGCAGCGCTAGAATCCATGGGCTGACTCCCATAGAAAACTGCCAAAATCGCCTGTTTCTTGTTCCTTGGCCCATAAAATTGTCACATCCAAAGTCCCATCAAGGTGGACTGGCACCTATTGCCGATAAGGCTCGGGTGAACCAACCTGTATCTACGTGCTTTCTATACATACTATAAGGGATTTCTACATTCAACATGCCTTTAAGAAAGTAAATTATAATAACAAGCCAAAAGGAATTGTATATGACTAGACCGTTGGGGCCACATTGTCTAAAGTACAAGATATGACCACACTTTAATTTATATAGTCTACAAAGCCTGTAGATAAGGAAAAGTATCTGATAAGGGTCGGGACAGGCCCCACCTCGACTAACTATACAACACAAAAATACAAGCTCTGGACATACAAAGCTCCGAAGCAACCTGGAGCTTGGTAACAATAGCTGGATATCCTATACTCCTACTAGGGAGATCTACTAGCACATGTACCTGTAGCATGAAATGCAGCTAATACAACGACCAACTGATCAGTGGTAAATCTATATCGAGATCGGCCCTAGCTAGGGTTTTTCTTTAACACCTTGGGCAACCCCCCGTGATAGGATCGACCCTGGCTAGGTGATTCTATCACCCCTCGGGTTACCACCCATCAATAAGCAATATAGTTTACCTTTCAATTACCTTTGAGATGATTCTTTTGGTGGTCACAATATTAGAGCTGTAGGGCTGTATATGTAGCATGTGATATGTAGATAATCATACAAGACAATGGGATAATGAAAAGAGTACGTTACATAAATAATGAAATACGTATGAGATGAAATAACTTGTGAATTCTATTTAGCAACAAGAACCTATGCAACTTGGTATCCACGTATGTATGTAGATTTGAAGGTGACTATGTATGGGAGAATGTGGACATTTGAAAGAGTGGAGACAAAGTTAATAGTTGTGTCGGAGTTGGTAAGTGCCTTTATGGGTCAAGGAAGAATCTAGATTTTATGCCAAGTAATATGAACATGTGAAAGAATGGAGACATGGTTAATAGTTGTGTCGGAATTGGTAAGTGCCTTTATGTGCCAAAAATTTTCTAATACATATTCTCATATACATATCATGTGCAGACTGTTTTAGTTCCATAAGAACCTTACAACAGCCAACAAAGCACACCACATAACAATTCTACACAACATACAAATAGGCGGCATAACGTTACACCCGTTCGCTACATTTCGACGTCAACAATTCCAAACCTGTTCCAACTTTAACCAAATAGTCCCCACCATATATACACATACAACCAGCCTTAAAATAGTTCAAACATAGTCCTCAGAATAGGTGGACGACATGAGATCATAGTCCTCAATCAATCAGCCCACAAGTTCCTATTACGAGCACAATTATGGTATCACACAAGAACTCACTTTCGCAGACTGTACAAATGGTGTAACAGCCTTTATACATCATTATAGAACTAATAAACATTAATAAAAGTAGCCTCCCTTCATAATCAACCCCAGTAAAAAGAGAAAAGCTTTCAAATAAACAAGAAAAATGTACAACAACTTTTGGGAACACATGTTGTCCAACAATTTCAGCAAGGGTATAGTTAGCTTATCC